>CAUYLG010073957.1:0-167996 GCA_963573385.1 Cacajao melanocephalus | reverse complement strand
AGTCCTTGCCTATGCCTATGTCCTGAATGGTTTTGCCTAGGTTTTCTTCTAGGGTTTTTATGGTGTTAGGTCTTATGTTTAAGTCTTTAATCCATCTGGAGTTAATTTTAGTGTAAGGTGTCAGAAAGGGGTCCAGTTTCTCTTTTCTGCACATGGCTAGCCAGTTATCCCAACACCATTTATTAAACAGGGAATCCTTTTCCCATTGCTTGTTTTTGTCAGGTTTGTCAAAGATCAGATGGTTGTAGATGTGTGTCATTGCCTCCAAGGCCTCTGTTCTGTTCCATTGGTCTATATCTCTGTTTTGGTACTAGTACCATGCTGTTTTGATTACTGTAGCCTTGTAGTATAGTTTGAAGTCAGGTAGCATATGATGCCTCTAGCTTTGTTTGTTTTGCTTAGGATTGTCTTTGCTATGCAGGCTCTCTTTTGGTTCCATATGAAGTTTAAGGTGGTTTTTTTTTTTTTTTTCTGGTTCTGTGAAGAGGGTCATAGGTAAATTGATGGGGATAGCATTGAATCTATAAATTACTTTGGGCAGTATGGCCATTTTCACAATATTGAAAAATTTACCATTTTTTCCTAACCAAACACATGAGAATGTAGCATTAGTTTTAGATCTCTTTGATCTATACAATCCTTTGCAAAAAAAAACACACCCTAGGAAATGTTGGAAGAGCCTCAGTCTTTTTTTTTTGGTATCTTTTTTTCTTCCTTTATTCTATAACCCTGGTTTCTAGAGCCTACTTGTTAGCATTTGAAGAAGGTTTATTTTTTTATTTCACAATGCCAACTACTGAGTTAAGTGGTAAAGCACTTAAGACATCTCAAGCAGCAAAATATCTTGGGAGTAAAAATATATTCATAAAATAACACAATATGATAAGTGCAATAAATGAAATAAACACAAAGTGCTAAGGAAGCAGAGAGGAGGAAGCTATTGACTTTGTCTGGAAGATGGATATTTCAGTTGAGACAAATGTCAATTATTATATTTGAATGCTAATTTTAGACTTATATTTTAGTTGAAGGTTGAAGAAAACTTGGTTTTAAGATACCAGTCAGAAAAGGCAACCTGAAAGCTACGAACCATTTACTTTGTTACGTATATCCATTTTCATTTAACAAGCTAATCAAAGCAATCAATTCAACACTGAAACAGAGATGTGAACCAACAGAAAGGAAGGCATGCACTACCTTGTCGTAAAACCATAGTCACTTTGCAACACTACCTTGATGTGAAATATTACTGCTTTTGCAACCCGTTTGCTTTCAATTTCTGCATCGAAGTGATCCTTTGCTTGGATGTGTTCTTCAATTACACAATGCAAGGTGATAGAAATGACCTGTCTTTAGTGTGCAGCCAGCTCTGTACTTTCCAGAGAGATTTGAGAAAAAAAAATACTGTTTTCAGATGTTCCATTTCAGACTGGATTTTTTAATGCTAATTAGAGTTCTGAGCAATTTAGAAATGTTTTACATTCTGTTGGCTTGATATTATGTCATCTTTATCACTACTTTGATTTTTCTAGTAAACAAGGATTGGACTTACATATGTTATTTGTATGCAAATCATATTTTCATAAACATTCTTTCAATGTAATAGTTTCCAGTGTATGTGCATAGCAGGCAGTTGCTGGAAAACAGGTGGCCTAAGGAACACTGTTTTTCATTGAGTGAAGCTACCATTATAAACAACAAGTGCTTATCTTTTAGCAAAAGAGCCTTACACACTGGCAACTGGATAAAAACTTCAATATGCATATGCGTGTGTCTATGTGTTTACTTACAAACTGCTTCTTTGACCACCAGAAATAATTAAGGGGAAGACAATTTTATATAATTTAAAAATTACATATATCACAAAGAGGGAGAACAGATATTAAGAGATGATGCTACAGGACAGATAAAGAGCTGGAATCAGCATGAGCTAATGGGTCAAGTTACCTGAATTTGGATTCTTGTTCTTTCATTCACTTGCTGTGAATCTATGAGTAAAGTACTTCACATAATAAGTCTTGTTGATGTCACTTTGTAGAATGGTTAATGACTAAAAGATGAAACAATTGAGTTTTATAGTATTTAATTAGGTAATGTATGTGCATTATGTATGCACATAGCAGGCATTCTATACTTAATACTAAAGAGTCTTAAAGAAAAATCAGTAATAACTTTAAATATGTCATTATGAAAATGAATGACTTTAAAGAGTTCAAGCCTCTGGAAAGAGGCATGGACATGATGGAGTGGGGTGGTTCAGAGTGCCTTTCTCAGTTTTTTTTTAGAGCAATAACACCTAGTGATGATAAAAGATTAGAACACTGGAAACTTTTGTTAACAGCTTGTCCGAATGTAAATGGTAACAAGTATTTCGGAGATAAGTAGGCAATATATATTTAAAAGACTAAAGATCCAAAACCATGACCCTCTTCATTCCAGATTCCTGACAGATAACAATAATATTCACTCTAGCTGATTTACGCCAAAGAAATTTTATTAAAAAGTATTCATTTATAGAATCCTACGAAGGGCTAAGGAACCTAACTTTGATGCCATCAATCCTGTACAATCTAGTGGGGAAACATGCCTGCATCACTGTAAGAACTGTACCACTGCTATTGCTGCACGTCACTCAGTAACCATGATGCTGAGGGCCTGTAAAGAAAAAGATCAGTCACAGATACTACAGGGGACTAAACTAAACACCACTACCACTATGCTTGTAAAAGCTGATCTCCCAGCCAACATCTACCACCTCAGTTTCACACTTCCATCTTCGCATTCTACAAAATTGACTTTACTTCATGGAAACTGATACAATATAGAACCCTGCAATCTGGTCAATTGAGCTTCTCAAACACCATAGTTCAGAAGGAAATCTAGAAGGGAGTCAAAGTTGGCATTTAGTGAGCAAATCTGTAATATCTTTCTCATTATTTATAATTCTCTTCTGTACCCTGAAGGGAGAAAAAAAATGAAGGAATTATATAAATGTACAAGTAATGATCTTTATCATAGCATGGCTTCAAGTAATAAAAATTTGAGATAATATAAACAACAACAAAGATTTGGTTAAATAAAGTGTATATCATTTTATACAGGAAAATATTATTTAACCAATTAAAATGATGTTGATGAGGGTCATTTAATGGTATGCATATCTATGTAAAATATATTGTTAAATGAGAAAAAAGACTATGAAAGAGTTATAAAAGATGTTTTCTAGTGAACACATGAATGTATATATAAAGAATACAAGTTGACAAGTTATATATCGAATTTATAAAGCTATAAGAATATTTCAGTGTTTTTGGAATTTATATTTTCTGTATACACACATGTATACATGTAATAAATTTGAACTGATTTTGTTGCTTTTGTAAGAAACAATATCAATAAAAGTACTAAAATGTAATTTACATTTTAAAAATTGTGTGTCCCCATTAACTTTAAATTAAAAATAAAATGGGAAAAATTATTAGAGTTTTGAGGTAATGACTGCTGAAAACTTTAAAAATATTTTCTTGTAGAATTTCAAATTAAAATTTAGCTAATGTATACATTTCTGAATCATTTTCTTATTATTAATAGAATGTCATACATGCTAGAATAAAAGTGCAATGTCCATCTGAGGCATTCAAAAATGACAAACTATGTATATGTGAGTTTGTGGGTGTGAGGAAGGTGAGGCTATAGCTGTTTGAATTAATTTTGGCTTTTACTATAGTTGGTCTGTCCAAATTCATTTAACAAGCTATGTTTCTGCCATGTAGCACATTTACTTCCATAGAAAACCCTTACCTCTAGCTATTATCAATTCTGTTTATCTTTTTCTGAGCACTGAATACTTGCAGATAATATGCTAGCCTTTCTGAGCAATATATTAAGTTATGAATTGTGGCCTCAAAGAGCTAATAGTCTTTTCCTTTCAGTCATGTAAAACATTTGTTTATGTCTAATGACACAATATAGAATTTAAGAACACAGTCTATAAATAGAACATCTGTGTTCAAAGCCTGAGCTTTGCTATTTAATAGCTTTGTGAATTTAAATAACTTCCTTAATACACTGTGCTCCAGTTTCCACATCTTGATATGTGAATAATTATTGTCCCCACTTCATGAAGTTGAATTGAAGCCTAAACTATGCCTGGCACATTGTAGTTACTGAATCAATGTCATCAATTATTATTTTTCTTTTTCCTGTATCATTGTTTGAATGAAGTACTTTGGAAGCCCAAAGGGTAGATATAAACATTCTGACAGATAAAGTAAGGAAAGAATTGGCATTTAAGTTAGAGCTTGAGAATAAATATTATTTAATGGGTTGATACGGACAAGGGACATCCTGCATGAAAGAAAATAGGATGTGCAAAAGCACAGATCTTAAAAAGTGCACAGGCAGTCTAAAGATTACATATTAGTCATTTTTCATTCTAGGGATTTATGGAATGAGAGTAGCAGAAAAGAGGTTAGAGTCAAAAATACATAAGTACATTAATAAGTAATTAAAGTAAGTTGAGGCCAGGTTTTGAAAGTGATATGGAAAAGGTTCCCTTGTCCCTCACAGGGCATAGGACGAGGGCGTGGCTCACTTCTTCAGTGCCCTGCTGCTGGAACCTATAGGGAAGTACACAGACAGGCAGTCTGTGCACAGCAGTTCTCGGATTGAATGTTTACAGCTCCTGAAGCCCCAGTGGGCACGTGTTACAGGGTGCTCTTTTAGTTTGCCGTCTATAGGTGGCTTGTGTTAACCAGCTCGATTAGATCCTCTACTTTCTGGCAAGGACAGAGGACTTTCAGTATCTGGGGTCCTTGTCTTGCTGTACCGGAAGAATTGGATCACATGTGGTCTTGGAGAATGAGCGCAAGGTTTTATTGAGTGGAAGTAGCTCTCTGCCGATAGGGGAGCCAGAGAGAAATCGTTTACCCCTGGAGTTGGGCCGCTCTGCGACCCTGGCTCTCCTAGAACTGTTCCTGCCAAACTCCACCTCATTCGGCTGGTCAGTGGACTGCCAGCGTGCTGGTGCCTGCTGATGTGCTCTTCTGCCAGACTGCAGAAGACGTTTTCTCTACATCTAGCCGCTTGTGTCTTCTTCTACAGATCTGCTCCTCTACACGTCCAGTAGCTTGTGAGTGTGTGCCTGCTGGGGTCTGGGGTTTTTATAGGCACAGGATGGGAGCATGGTGGTCCAGGGTGTTTTTGGGAATGCAGCATTTGGGCATGAAGGCAGGAATCTTGTCCTCAGCTAGGTCCGTGGGGATGGAGCCCTAGCCAGGGACCACACTGTCCTCTACCCAGCACTTCCCTTCTCCTCTTCTGTAGCATTTAAAGGAACCACGCTTTTCCCTTCCCAGCCCTCCCATATCAAAACTTCAGATCCAGATGTTCTCAGAAAATGCGTTGTTTCCTGGTTTGTTTAATAAGAAAGTAATACTCAAATATGGAGTATGTATTTACGTATACTAGAAGGTGAGATTTAAATAGTTCAGAATACAGCAGGCCCTTAAGGGTAATTTTTATCCTCTATTAAGGAAATAGCGTCTTTCTCAGAAGTTCATTCATGACTGTTTTTTTATTTAAACAGTAAATCAGTAGAACATATCTTTAAGGTTACATTGAGAAAGCTGCTGACATTGAGATAATTGTGTTATCTTGGACAAAGTCACTCAATCTCTCACCTGCTCATGGTTTCCTAGCATTTGTTAATATAAAATTGGTGACTAATTCAGGTTAATGCTTATACTAATTTAATATATTCAGTTGGTAAATATGAATTATGATGATTTTTAATATTCATCAAACATTTGCTATGAGTCCTACAGGGCAACACATGTAGGGAAGCAAACAATTAGTTTGAGGTGACGTGTGCTGTACTGAAGTTATTCACAAGTTTTGCTGGAAACAGAAATAACAAAATAAAAGTGTGCACAGTGAACTAGGATTGATATTGAAATTTTTGCAGAGGAGACATGGCTAGAAGTGAGACTTAAAAATTAAGTAAGTATTTGGATGGATGTCAGAGGAAGGCATTCTGGCAAGAAGAAACAGCATATGAAAGGCAAGACGGTGAGAGACAAACAGATAGATTGGTAGAGTGGTTTCATTATTTTCTAAATAATCTTTGTATTTTTATAATATTGTTGGTTATCGTCAATAGATAGTGGTATATAATGAAATAGATTTCAGGATAAATGAAATAGCAAAATGTTTTAAGATATTGGGAAAAACTGAGATCACCAAGATCTGATAAAGTATCTTACGTTCATAAAATAATTCAAGACTCGCAGAATATTTTTAAGATAGAATGAGTTTTATAGAATTTTAAATACACATTTTTTTTTCTCCTTTGGGGACCCCTGAGAAATAATTAAAGTCATAAAATATCAATTTTATAAAAATGTAGAAATGCTTAAGAAACTAGAAAACTAAAATCTATAATTGGGTACCAAATATCCCAATTTAAATCAAGATTGAACTTAACTAAGATGTTAATAAAGGCTAAATGAGCTTTAAGGAGCTTAAATCACTTTTCTCCATTTAACTTAGTCGCCTTCGAACACTTTTTTATTTTAGAAATTACTATCACAGGGTTAAAAAATGTAACAGCTCTGAAAAGAACTTACAGTAGTCTATGCATCAAATTTCAGAGAGGTTGAAAAGCCCGAAGAAGAAGGGAATGTTTCCCAATTATTGTAACCACCCTGTTGGGTATACAACTCATACAAAGTGCTATAAGCCTAATAAAATTATCTCTAATTGACAGGGAAAACCTCTCCAATAGGTGTGGTAGGTCAACTAGTGAATCCCCACACATGTACACATCCTTATCTCTGGAACCTGTGACTATGTTACCTTACATAGCAAAGGGATTTTGAGATGTGATTAGTTTAGGACACTAATTGAATTGGAGAGAATCTTTAATTATCTAGGTATTCCCAATTTTAACTACTGGATCTTATTAGGAAGAAAGCCTTTCCTGGTTGTATGAGGGAAATGTGGCTTTCGAGGGAAATGTGATTATGGAAGTGTCATCAGAGAGATGCAATGTAGCTGGCTTTGAGATGCAGGAAGTCAGCCATGAACTTTGGAATGTGGGAAGTCTCTAGAATCTGGAAAAAAGAAAGGAAACAAATTCTCTCCCAGAGCATGCAGAAAATAATATAGCCCTTATAACACCTCGATTTTAGCCTAGTAAGGTTTCTAAGACTTTAAACCTTTGAAATACTAAGACAATTTTTTGTTGTTGTTTGGTTTAAGCCATTCCATTTGTGGTAATTCTTTACAGTAGCAATAGTAACTAATACAGTTGGTGTCATTAAACTCTCTTACAAGAACTAAGTCACTGAAAGATAGAGTAACTTATTCCATATACAGTTAGTAAGCCACAGAGCTAGGATTATAAATGTTTTCTATCTTTATCAAAAAGAAAAGGAGGAAGGCACTATACCAAAATAGAGAATTCAGATTTGGTTCATATCTCTAAAAGCTGCATTCAGCAACTAAAATGTTTAAATGCTTCTGATCTAGATACTATAGTTGTAATTGTCAGTATTGTAGGATGAAAATTATTACTTTTCTTTTTTATAAGGAACATTTTTCTAAGCTACTATGATACTACATAGGACAACAAGTACTTTAAAATTCATAGAATAAAGGGTACATTGCTTGTTAATTTATTGGGCTAAGTGGGTGTTGTACCCAGGTGAGTTAGATGGAACAGCACCATGCTCTGAGTTTGAATCACAAGTCTTTTATTGATTAGCTGGCGACCGAGAGACGGCCAATGCTCAAAATTCTCTCAGCCCCAAAGAAGGGGCTGGATTCCTTTTTATACCTTGCTTAAGGTAAGGCAGGGGGAGCCTAGCAGGAGCAGAGTTTACAGAAGCAGAATAAGCAAGTTAGATAAGGAGGCTGGTAACTAGGAGGCAGGAGGTTCTCATGATTGTTGATTTTTTTTAAGGAGGGTATACCCAAGTGGTTCCCATAATTGCCAGTGACCAAGGGGGGTATTCCATACTTGTCATATAATCAATCAAAGGGGGCATTCACAATGGCAAGTGGGCGTGCCAAGCAGGCTATGGTTACAAGGCTATATGTTTCTACAGTTCTAAGTACAGCACAACCCAGCACAGTAGCAAGACCCAGGTATGCACTTAAGGGAGGAGTGGCAGGGGGGTGAGGCAGAGGTCAAGATGGAGTCTATCTGGCTCTTAGCAAAATGGAGTCTGTCTGGCTAACACAGGGTAGGTTAGCACCTGGGAACCAAGGGGCATAAAGCCTGAAAACCCACCATCCATTCTTGCTTTAGAAGGGATGTGGCTGTTTTGAGATGCTCAAAGCTGTACAGAAAGAAAAAAAAAAGAAAAAAAGAAACTAGAAACAGTCAACAAGGAGTATCCTACCTACAGCTTCTATTTTATGGCCTAACGGAACTGACAAATTATATTATTGTGACAATTTGTTTTGGGTCACTTTTTTTTTCAGCTTCCTCATTAACGACAAATGTTAAGTTACTAGAAAATTTAATTCAATATATTTCAAATGCCTAAGGATAAAATTCTGATTAAATTTTTTGATTGCCACCAAAGATACAGTTGTTCTATTTTTTTCAACATGTAACACCTTCAGTAAAGAAATTGCTTTCAGAAATATTAAAACAAACAGCATTGATTCTAAGAATTAAAAATTGGCCAGGCATGGTGGCTTACACCTGTAATCCAGGCCTTTGGGAGACTGAGGTGGGTGGCTCACTTGAGGTTAGGGTTTTGAGACCAACCTGGGCAATATGGTGAAACCCTGTCTCTACCAAAAATATTTTAAAAAATTGTCATGCATGATGATGCATGCCTGTGATCCCAGCTACTCAGGAGGCTGAAGTGACAGGATCACTTGAGCCTGGGAGGCAGAGGTTGCAGTGAGCCGAGATTTTGCCACTGAACTCCAAACTGGGTGACAGAGTGAGACCCCATCTCAAAAAAAGAAGAAAAAGAAAAAAATTCAAAATTGTTGACCTTTTATGCTTTTTTCAATTAAATTGTGATAATTTGTTATTTTATAATAAAATTATAGATATAATGAAAGATCTGCAGGGTATGGTGGCTCATGCCTGTAATCCTAGCACTTTGGGAGGCCAAGGCAGGCAGATCGCAAGGTCAGGAGTTCAAGACCAGCCTGACCAATATGGTGAAACCCTCTCTCTACTAAACATAGAAAAATTAGCTGGGTGTGATGGCACATGCCTGTAGTCCCAGCTACCTGGGAGGCTGAGGCAGGAGAATCCCTTGAACCTGGGAGGCAGAGGTTGCAGTGGGCCAAGATCACACCACTGCACTCCAGCCTGGGTGACAGAGTGAGACCCATCTCAAAAAAGAAAAAAAAGAAAGATCTAATAATTCTGGAATTTTAATATGCAAATATGTATGTTAGAGCTTAATTGCAGGTCATTGGAAATTTTTCAGTTTACATATAAACCCTCATTTTAAAAATAAGTGTCCAGGATCCCATTCTTAAGCTATGTGATCAATATGGTTCCGTAAAGATAGATTAGTAATAACCAGGTTTCATTCCAAATATTTTAGCAATGATAAAATATAAAACTCAGGACATGCAATAATAGCAGTATGATACATCCTAACTACCACAAGCCATTGGGAACTTTCTACAGAACAAATCATTGTAGTTTTGTACGTCCATGAGTAAGTCAGTTGCCAAGAAAACATAACTCTTAGGGAAAAAAAAAATCAATGTTTCTACCATGAAGCTCTTGGGAACCACAAATTTCCCAGGATATGAGAGGAGCAGCATTTCTTTGATCTCTGTAGGATATTTTCAAAGAACAATGACTCTAATTTTCTTTTTTTCCTTCAATACATTATTTGCCAGAAATTGGTAAATAAATAAGATTATAAAAAGGATCTACTTTTAACAAATTTTTGCAATCCAGTGTACATAACATCTATTTAAACAAAGAATTTCAAACACGTATTAGAATTACTATACTACCCACATAAATAAAAGAGTAGGACAAAAGAGGAAACAAACAGTTACCCTTTTGCAGAGCGAGGAGGATGATAACAAAAGTTTATAAAAAGGAAACCAACAAGTTTTGAGGTATAGTGTAAGACTTAGACAAAATACAATAGTAATAGCAGATGCTATGAATCTTCTAATACGTACTAAGCACATTATTTGCACAAGTTTTTCCATTTAATCTCATCACAACCTATGATATAGGTTTTATTGTTATCTCTATATTAAAGAGGTGGCAATGAAACACAGAGAAATTCAGAATTTTGTCCAGAGACACATAGTTGGGAAGAAAAGGATGGCATTTGATCCTTACCAAAGCTCTTGCTCCAAGCACCATACTGTATTATTACTCCTGTAGATGAAGGGAAGGGCATTCCTGGCAGAAGTCACGTGTATAAAAGCCAGAGGTATGAAACAGAATTGTGCTGTTGGGGAATTATTAATAATTCAGCATGGCTGGAGCAAAGGCTATATTTCAGAAGTTGTAAGGTAAAAAGTGGAACAAGACAAAAAGGATGGCATGTGCTTTGGATGTGAAGGATGGAATGGAGAAATACAATACAGTTGGTCAGGTAATGAGACCTGGCCACAGTAATTAACCACAATAATAAAGATGAGAGGATGCTAGCAGACTGAATAAAGCAAAATACTAAGTACCGAAAGACAGGTGGTGCGTAGCAAGATAGTGATGACAGACAGAAGACAGGGTTTGGAGGTGGATTGGATATGGTGAATAAAGAACACAAGAATGGGGCTGGGCACCATGGTTCATGCCTGTAATCCCAGCACTTTGGGAGGCCGAGGCAGGTGGATCACAAGGTCAAGAGATCGAGACCATCCTGGCCAATATGGTGAAACCTCGTCTCTACTGAAAATACAAAATTAGCTGGGCATGATGGCATGCACCTGTAGTCCCAGCTACTTGGAAAGCTGAGGCAGGAGAATCACTTGAACCAGGGAAGTAGAGGTTGTAGTGAGCCAAGGTCGCACCACTGCACTCCAGCCTGACAACGGAGTGAGACTGCATCTCAAAACACACACACACACACATACACACACACACACACACACACAAACACACTAATGACTCCCATATTTATAAGTTATGCCAACCTAGTAGATGCCAGTGCCACAAACATGGAAATGGAAGAGAGTTGCTATCCCAGAAGTTAAATTCCTCCAGTCTCCTGTCTTGGACAGTTTCATGTGTGTCTTTTGACATGCCTATGCCTACTAAACTCTTGTGAAAGCAATAACTATTCTTCAGAAATTTACTCACGCTGCCTTGAATAAATTTATCTCCATGAACCTTTTTGCAGTCTTAGAGAAATGGTTTCCCTTTTGCAGAAAAGAAAGACTCTCCCTTTATTCCCAATCTTTACAATGTCCGTGAAAAAAATCTAGTTTCATGGGTTTCCTTTTCAGCCTTTGGATGAGAAACTCTAGCAAGCTGCTTTGAAAACACTTGGCATTATTTTCTGAGACAGTCAAATTGTTTCATAAACATTATCTCACCAATAGTCATTTCATCCCAGTGAGGTAGGCCAATGAACAATATATTCTTATCTTTAAAGGGTAAAAAGAGGTTAAATGACTCATCTGGGTAGCTGAAAATAGCAGCCCACTCTCTGGGATCACCTCCGTGTATAAAAGCAACTGCCAAATGACTTCATAAAGGAGTATAAGTTAAAGGTTATTGATATCTCACAAGATTTGTGTTGTTGGAGTCATTTACTGGTAAACAAAGAGCTCAGAAATGGAACATCAATTGAAAATTGTTTTTTGAAGATAGACAGTTTATTCATATTTTATAAGCTTTTCTCTGACCCACGGAATTGTATAAATAAGATTCTGAAGGTAATTTTCAAAATCAATGGAATATCCGCAGCATGTGGACAGACACATTTACTGTGTTTTAAGTATTTTATAATAATGTATCACCTTTCTGGCTACTAGCTATTATTTGGAGACAGAGCGGTATAGATCATATACAATATGTAATGATAGTATATGATCCAGATGTTTCTGCCATGCAAAAACATCCTAAGAACTCATATTGTTTCTATATTTTTCAATATACTTCAGTAACATCTTGAATGTGAAAGTGTACCAACCATTCCTAATTTTAAAAACCCACAATTTTGGAAAAATATAGCAATTCATCAGTTTTTCTTTCTCAAATTATCTTTTTAACATGGCATTTAAGATTCCACAATCACTTGATTGTCTTTCTGTACTTCTGAAGATTCATTCTTCGTATGTTTCCTCATTTCTCCTCAAATTACTAAAATCTAAGTCTTGAGATGTTCCAAGGTTTTGCCTTCATACTCATTCTATCTGCTGTGTGCACTCAGGCCCTAATTGACCTCATTGATTCTCTATTCTCCCTTAGGCTCATTCCATTCTATCTGTCCACCCTGTGCCCACTGTTCTCACCAGGCACACGTGGGGCCTTTGCACATACTTGCTGATGGTTCTGTCTGTCATTATTTTTGATAGACATTCGCTATAAACATTTCCTCATCCCATTCAGGCCTTTCCTATTCCTAGAGGTCAAACACTTTAAACTCTTCTTTCTACTCCTACAACCCAATCCTCTTTCTTATATTTTTCTCTCCTTTGAAGTTATTACTACTTAACATGCTAAACATAGATTTTATATATTTTACTTATATTCCATCTATCCACTGCAGGGTACAATTTCTGATAGCAAGGACATTGTTGTGTACTATGCCTTGTGCATCAGACAGCACCTGGCACATAGTTATCACTCAATAAATATTAAATGAATAAAGAAAAATTAGTTCTATGATTCACAGACTAGCCCAAAATTGTACAATGTATGTTAATCGGAATTTAAGCAAACCCTTCACAGAAAAATAATCACTACTTGTCACAGACCCATCAAAAGTGTTGTGCCTATTTGATTTTTTTTCAAACTGAACCATATCAAATTGCCAATAATTGACTCATCATGAACTATGAAAACATCAATTTTATATAGTTCAACCTAAATGTAACATGACACCCAGGGAAAAATTGGACAGCAATTAGGTAAATATCCTATGAATAAAATTGTTCTGTTTCTTCCTTAGTGATGTTTGTTTTCTCCTTTGACTTCCTGAGGTTTATAAGTATAGTTCTCTAATTATGAAATCTGCAAACCAAATAGATACCTATTACTTGCATTAAAATAAAAAAAAAAACAACTGCCCATTTCTCAGAACACAACCTCATATGACATGAACCTGCCTCTACCGACAAGTTAAATGCTGACACTAAGTTGGCTAGCAGGGAAAAGTCTATCCTTGAACTCATCTGTTTTCTCATATCTTCATGAAAAGATGATTAGTTAACAGGTTTCTTTTTTGTATTAAAGAAATACAGAGAAAATAAATCATTTAAAGATTTTGAAATGTTGAGTGAAATGTTGATTTTTTTCCCATTTATTTTTACAGTTTTCCTTTTAGTAGTCTTTCCCTGAGCAAATCTAACTACTTTGGATTAGGAGAAACTGTACCTTGTCTCTTTTCAAGGAGGAAAGGCAAGTGAAGGACAAAATAAAAGGAAAGGAAATAATGCTTTTGCTGTTTTGTCCTTGAATGTAAAAGGATCACCAGTGGGTTTGACACATATTAAAAAATAAAATATAAAACTCATGCCAAAAATCTCTTCCAGTATTTATTTTCCACCTTAACAAGTGGCAGTGCCAGTCTTAGTCTACCTCTTCTGTATAATATAAAAGCCATCAAGTACATTCAAACCAATGGGATATGAAACTTCCACTTACGGTAGACAGTAGAGTGTGGAAAAGCAGGAAATGCCTTTGGAATTATGGGAGGGAAGTTTCAGGAAGATGTTAACCTGAGTGGACAGTTTAAAAAGTAAAACTAACATTGATCACCTGTGATGTGATCATTATTGCACTAGGACATTTCAAAAAAAAATGTTTGCAAGGGAAGATTTTCCCATCCCTGTTATTCACATAAATAATCTAAACAGAATAAGTTTGTCAAAGCTAACATATATTTTGTCTATAATATGTATGTTGTCTGGTAGAAAAAAATGATAAAATACAATTTAAGGTAGTATAATTAGTAAGATAAAGAGCTAAAAATAGAACCTAGTTCTGTTTGACATAAGATTTTGGGTCTGTCAATGAACTATGCTGCAACCCCTTCAGTATTTGAAATCAGATTAATGACCATGTAAATATTTATTAAGGATTCATTTTTCCTCCACCCAAAAGAACTTAAAGTGACAAGATTCTGGAAAGTGGGGTCAAGGTTGTAATGTCTGCATCCTCTCTAATCCAAAAGGAATTGAAATGGTTATGACTCATCTGAAAGCTGTTTTACTGTAAATAAAAGCACACAGTCTATAAAGTGATAGAGTCCCTTTAGAAAAGTTCTTAACTTCATAGAAAAGCCATGTCATTATTCCTAGAGTCTACTTGCAGTTTCTTGAATGACCATTTCTGTAGCTCGCAAAATTCAGAAATCTATTTTATTAACTCTATGATGGAAATTTTTAGCCTGAACTAGTTCTGTTCACTTAAAAGGATGCTACAAAACCAAATCTAAAGAAAGTCACCTTTTCTCAGATTTTAGCTACTTGAATCCAAAGCTCTGAGACATATCAAATACACATCTTTAGATGTTTTCACACATGATTGTCTTCCAAACCTATTTTAATGCATATTTATTTATCCAAGTACAAATATATTACTTACATGTCAAATATAATATTAAATGTTTAAAAAGCAAGTATATGCTTTTGATGTTAAAGTCATTTCATGTATTGACTACATTATAACTGTATCCATAAAAAGTAATTTGCTACTAAAACATGCATGGCTAATTTATCAAGGTTAAGTGTTTGTTTTTGTTTTTACTTTTTTAAAAATTAAAGTTGGTAGGGCATAGTAGCCCACACCTGTTTTTGCAGCAATTTGGGAGGCCAAAGCAGACAGATCACTTGAACCCAGAAGTTTAAGACCAGCCTGGGGGACATGGCAAAACTCCATCTCTAGAAAAAATATCAAAAATAGCTGGATATGTGGTACATGCCTGTAGGCCCAGCTAATCAGCAGGCTGAGGTGGGAGAATCCACCTGAGCCAGGGAGGTCGAGGCTGCAGTCAGATGTGATTGCACCACTGCAAAGCAGCCTGGGCAATGAGAGTTAAACCCTGTCTCAAAAAAAAAACTAAAATTAAATTTGGGATGATAGGCACAATTTTGTAAATGGCCTCAGAAAAACATCCTATCTTAATCCCTGGTATCTGGGAATAAGATTTTTCCGGAGTGTTTGCATAGGCCCAATATAATCACACATACTCTTAAAAGCAGAGAACTTTTCAGTTAAATTCGTTGAAGGATAGAATAGAATGATGGATACCGGGGTGTGAGGGGAGGGATAGGGGACCGGGGAGATGTTGGTTATAGGATTCAAAAGTTGTATTAGATAGGAGAAATGAATTCAGTTGATCTACTGCACAATATGGTGACTATAGTTAAAAACAATGTATTCTTGAAAACTTCTAAGAGTAGATTTTAAGTGTTCTCATCACAAAAAAATAAGTATGTGAGGTAATGCATGTGAATCAATAGCACATACATTATCTTACATACTTATCTTTTATTTTATTGTTGAGACAGAGTTTCGCTCTTGTCGCCCAGGCTGCAGTACAGTGGTGTGATCTCGGCTCACTGCAACTTCTGCCTCCCAGGTTCAAGCAATTGTCCTGCCTCAGCCTCTGGAGTAGCTGGGAATACAGGCATGTGCCGCCACACCTGGCTAATTTTGTATTTTTAGTAGAGATGGGGTTTCTTCATCTTGATCAGGCTGGTCTTGAACTTTTGACCTAAGGTGATCTGCCTGCCTTGGCCTCCCAAAATTTTGGGATTACTAGTGTGAACCACTGCACCTGGCCCTTATAATTTTTTTGTGATGATATTTATTCATTCCATAATGGATACATACTTCAAAACATCATGTTATATATAACTATATACAATTTTTATTTGTCAATTTAAAAAATAAAAAAATGAATAATTAAAAGCAGAGGATTTTGACCGGGAGCAAAAGGGAAGTAAGAGAGATCTGAAGTTTGAGAGGGGCTCACATTGTTGTAACTTTGAAGAGAAAGGGGGCTAAATGAGAAGGACTGAGGTTGTTCTTAAGGAGCTAGAGATACCTCCAGCTGAAGCCAGTAAAGAAGTAGAGTCCTTAGTCCTATGACTGCAGAAACTGAATTCAGCCAAAAACCACAATAAGCATGAAAGAGTACTGTTCACCATACCCTCCAAACAAGACCCCAGCCTGGGTGACACCATGATTTCAGCCTTGTGCATGAAGTGTAAGACACATTAGAGCACACTTAAACTCCTGACCTATGGAACTGTGATTTAACTATGAGATTTATTTTAAGCCAATAGCTTTTTAATACATTTTTGTTCAGGAAAGCTAATACATTTGGGAGGTTGGAAATGCATGTTTTATGGCTGGCTGAAAAGTTATAGTTAAGGAATGATGATCTTCAACATCTTGTTGAGTTGTGGCAATAGTGGAAACCAACTTCAATTATGAACTCAAGAAAAAATGTCAAATTACTGAGTGGGCTAGGTCAGTCAGTTCATGCAACATGCACCATAGAGTAAACGTACATTTTATATTTAAACAAAACAAAGCTTTTATAGTATGAACTTTCCATTACACAGTTTATCATCTGCAAAGAAAATGTGGCAATTGAATTTAGAGCCTGAGTTTGTTTTGAGTCTTTTTCCTATCACTTTGCAGATTGGTAGTTCTTGAGAAAAAAAAATTCTTAATTTCAGTTGTATCAGATAAGGAAATATATCTATGGAAATGGTTACTATGAGCATTAAAATAATTTGTCAGCCTTCACAATCAAGTAGATCACACATCTGGTTAAGAGCACCAACTTAACACATTATAACAGTGTTCTGGATCTGAGAAAAACATTTATTTGGAATTACTTTCTCTACTAAAAAATGTATTTAAGAATATGGAAATAAAACAGTTTGGATCTTTTCTGTTTTTCAATAGTAATTTGAATAATTTGAAACTAAAGAAAATTATGTATGTGAAAGTATTTTGAAAACTGTAAATGTTCATAAATATGCTGGACGTTTGCTGTTTATATTACTGTTACTATCATCATAACTTCTATTTTATGTGCTCTCAATGCATTTTATAAGGCAGTACTAGACCTCCAACAAAAAGTTGCCCCCATAACTATTTCTGGTGTGACATAGTCTCCACTGGATGAGTATGATTTTATTTTACTTCTGACCTTATTTACCATTCATATGGCATATAATCTGACCATCGACTTCATAGTCTTTTCCAGTTACAATACAGCACAATGGGCCATTCAGGTTAAGTGCCCTGATGTAATGTATCCAGATAATTCCTTACTCTTTTCTGCCCTTTGCTGTTTCTGATAGATACTAAAGTAGTTTGCATCTCAAAATGTCTAGCAATCTTTTCAATGAAGTAACTAACACTATTTTTTTCCCTCAACTGGGTACTTCTCTATCACCAAATAATGTATGCACTATTCCACAGAGGTCTGTATAAGGAGCTTCTTCAAACAACAAAGCTACAGTTTTCAAAGTGTTCTCTCTGATCAGTGAACTGTCTTTTCTATTACAATAAAGATTAGTGGGGCTGGGTTCTGTTAGGATCAGTTCCTTCCAAGGCGTTTTATCTCACCTTATGTAGATTTCTGTTTGACTTTAGCCACCAGTTTTCTAGAGGTGATGGATTCCGAGGAGTATAAATAAGGTCAATATAAATAAAAATAATAAATTCAGATAAACTATTTGAATATTTAGATAAAACGTTAACTTTATTGTCCAACTTGGTTTTTTACCTTTTATTTTTAGGTTCAAGGTACATGTGCACGTTTGTCATATACGTAAACTCATTTCACAGGGGTTTATTGTACAGATTATTTTATCACCCAGGCTAGTAGGTCTAGTACTCAGCAGTTATTTTTTTTTCAAATCCTCTCCCTATTCCCACCATTGACCTTCACATAGGCTACAGCATCTGTTGTTTCCTCCTTGTGTTCATGTGATCTCATCATTTAGCTCCCACTTATAAGAGAAAACATGCAGTATTTGGTTTTTGGTTTCTGTTTTAGTTTGCTAACGATAATGGCCTCAATCTCCATCCGTGTTCCTAGAAAGTGCATGATCTTGTTATTTTTTTTGATAGCTGCATAGTGTTCTATGGTGTATATGTACCATATTTTCTTTATCCAGTCTGCTACTGATGGGCATTTAGGTTGATTCCATGTCTTTGCTATTGTTAATAGTGTTGTAATGAACACACCTGTTCATGTGTCTTTAAGGTAGAATGATTTACATTCCTTTAGGTATATACCCAGTAATAGGATTGCTGAGTCCCATGCTATTTCTGATTTAGTTATTTAGGAATCACCACACCATTTTCCACAATAATTGAACTAATTTATGCCCCCACCAATAATGTATAAAAGTGTTCCTTTTTCTCCACAACCTTTCCATCATCTGTTATTTTTTTGACTTTTTTGTAATAGCCAGTCTGACTGGTGTCAGATAGTATCTCATTATGGTTTTGATTTGCATTTCTCTAATAATAAGTGATATTAAACTTTTAATTATACACTTGTTGTTTATTGCCTGATTGTGTTGGGGCTACTTGGTCTGCCTTTCTTCATGTTCTCTTAACTTTATAAAATATTATAAGGTATGCCATGCAAAATGCCAGAAACGCATGAATGACCACCACCAGTACTAAAAGTGTTTGAAAGAGCAATAGCCAGGCCATTCATAATCCCAACTAAAATATCCAAAAACATTAATTCAAGAACTTTGAGAACAGAGGCAGATTGAGTGAACCTGAAGTAGGATTCGACTGATCAAAAGGCAAGAATTTGATTCTTGACTTTGAATCTTGGCTCTGGATACAAATTATTTTATCATTTTTAGAAAATGCCAACATTTTTAGACCTCAGTGTCTACTAATAAACAGTTTATTAGTGTCTACTAATAAACAGAAGTAATCTTATATGTACAATCAACTCATAGGGATAATGATTAGAAAATAAAGATTTGTACATTCTCTGTTGAGTTGAAGTGGAATTATCATAAAAGTAACATAATGCCTTGGTATCAAAATATTAACTATAAATATATTAATATTACATGTATATTATGTAGTATTCAACATACATTTTGCTAAATATTTATAATTTATATAATGGTTATAACAAAATATACATTTTAGCTATAGGTGCTTGGACATGAAAGTTTTGCTCTCAAAGAACAGAGCTAGTACAAAAAAAGGCTAATAGGCAAAGAGATAAAATTAGAATGAGAAAGGTAATCACAAGGATGTGTTTAACAGGAAACTCTCTCACATGCGCTGGATTTCTCACTGACTTAACTTTGTGTAAAAAGCTAATCTTGTCTTCCACATTTCTGCATTTTTAGTCATTATTAATATATTATTACTTATCTCGACCTAATTTTCATCATTTGTAAAATATAGGCAATTGGATTAGAATCCTAGATCCTATATATTTATAAGAAACTCTAATCTTACAAAATGTTTGGGAAATCAAAAGATTCTTTGTTAGATAGTTTGGGAAACACTTATAATACATGCCTATATTGAAGCTAGATAATGTATATTTACATGCACATACTAACACAAGAGGGAATAACTGAAATAAGGAAACCTATTTGTGTTTTCTTAACCTAGCTGTTAATAAAGTGACACTTATTAAGCCTTTAACCCCACCCTAGCCTTTCCTCTTAGTATTTTAGTGCAAAGTCAGCCAGCACCTGCTTTCCTTTGCCTGACGGCTTTCTTTGTCCTTATCGCCAGTGTTTTGCATGCTCGTAAGTGGGCCAGAAATGCAGAGGAATTAACCCCAATGCCCAAGCTCCAGCATCCCTTTACAGGAGTTGCTGTACTGGTATATTCAATATCCTTCATGTACTGAAAGGTGTGCGTGACACTAGCTTCTACAGATTCCCCAAGAAATTAGCTTCAATTATCCTAAGTGAAATTTGGGGCCATAATGTATTCTTTAGGCTGATATTCCTCCCTCATCTGTTCTTTCTGATTTTACCCCCAAATGAATGATTTCCACTCAAGGTTGGCTTGTGGTGGAGTGGGAGTAGAATCAAATTTAAGACACATATTTGGAAAGTAGTTGGATACACTGTCTTAGTGTTTCATATTCAATGACCCAAATATATTAAGAAATTATTTCTGACAGTTTCAGGGCACAAGTCTCCAGTACGTATCTTCTATGGGTCAATAAATGTTTGCTGAATAAATTAATTTCCGCAGAGGGCAATACCAGTAACTTTTCTTGACAAAGGGAAAAGCATAAACTCAGAGGACAGCAATTTTAACTTTCTTATCTCTTGAGAGACTCAATGAACATATAGGCTGTGTCCTGTCTGTTTGTTCACTGTCTCCTTGATTGGCCAGTATTGCTTGGCCTCTTAGTATCTACCATCTCAATTGTCTCCAGGAATGCAATGTCTCAATGCTCTTTCTTCCCTCTCCACATTTTCAGTTTGAAGAATACATAAGAAGCTTTCAGTTCCTCTATGTCCTTGCAATTCATTTTTAACAACTGGAGGTAAAGGCTCTCATTAAATCCAATAATAATGCCACGCATTGAGAGCCTATCCTTTGTACCATGATGTGTATAAACACACACACACACACACACACACACACACACACAATTTCATTAAATCTTCAAAGAAGTAATGTTGTCAGCTCAGTCAGAATACTGTTAGCCCATTTGGCAGATAAAAAAAAAAAAAAAAACGGACTCAAAGATTTTAAGTAATTCTTCCCAAAGTCATACAACTATTTAGTGGCAGAGACAGGTTTCTACATGGACATGAAGGACCCCAAAATTCATCTCTTACTCTCAATATTATTTGCCTCCTGTAAGTTATTTAGCTGTTTTATTATTGTTTTTAAGTAGCATTTATTAGTGTAAATTTAATATAAAATTTGTAAGAGCAAAAATGACTCACATTTATATTGTCCCACATAGCTTCAATATACTTTAAAAAAATCAGGCTTATTGAAGTATAATTTACAAATGGTAAAACTGCTTCCTTTCAAATATATAGTCAAAAGAGCTGTGATAAGTGGTTTAGCTCTTGAATAGAAAGAAGCAGAAGTGATTTCAAATATTTGGTCTATAATTTGTGACTATGGCATAGTATCTAAAATACACTAAGACTAAATTTTTTCTTCCTTAGAATGATGTAAATAATTACATATATTTTAAATTTATTTCTAACCACAGTTTCTTGCAATGGGAATTAGGATAACAAAGGAATACTTTTGTAGACTGTGTGTGTCTGTTTGCCCAGAAAGTGTTAATCAAAATTTAATATTTCCCATTGAGAAAAGTTTAGAAATAAGAACTTTGCTGATTGATTGATTGATTGCTAGAGTCAAGGTGACTTTTAATTGAAGTGCTTAATTAATTTCATTAGTGAGCTGAGCAATGCTGCCTGTCCTTGAAAGTGAGGTGGGGCAGAGATCCTGAGTTTTCAGTGTCCATAGTTCTGCTTCATAGCACATAGAGTTCCTTCTCTTTCCTGTGTCTTACTATATATAACATTGTCTCCTCTTTAATTTATTCCTTTTTGGAAAGAGGGGTTTCTGTGAAGCTTGGGGTCTTAACCACAGATATTATGAAAATACTATTTCCCTTGTCTATGACAGCGTTTCTCCACATCCCAACTCCTCTAAGCTTTACAAACCTTCTTACAAGCATTACTTATAGGAAAGTTTATAGTTGTTAAGCGCCTAGGTCAGTAAAGGAGGAAAACTTCAAATAAACAGCCTAAAGATGCATCTAAAAGAAATAGACAAGCAAGAGAAAACCAGACCCAAAATTAGTGGAAGAAAAAATTTAACGCAAATTAGAGCAGAAATAAAACTGAAATGAAAAAAAAATACAGAAGATCAATAAAAAGTGTTTTTCTTTTTTGAAAAGGTAAATGAATTTGACAAACCTTTGGCCAAACTAAGAAAAAAAGAGAGAAGAACCAAATAAATAAAATCAGAAATGAAAAAGGAATCATTGCGACTGTTACTCCAGAAATTAAAGGATAAGTAGTGGCTACAATGAGCAACTACATAACTGTACATTGGATAATCTAGAAGAAATTGACACATTTCTAAACACATACATCCTACCAGATTGAACCAGGAAGAAATTCAGAACCTGAACAGACCAGTAACAGGTTAACAAGACTAAAACCATAATAACTCTCTCAGTAAAGAAAGCCTAGGACCTGATGGCTTCGCTTTTGAATTCTATGAAATATTTAAAGAAGAACTAATATCAATTCTACTCAAACTACTTCAAAAAATAGTTCTTCAATAGTTACTTCAAAAAACTCATTCTGTGACACAAATATTACCCTGATACCAAAATGAGACAAAGACATATGAAAAAAAATAAAACTACAGGCCAATATCTCTGATAAATATTAATAAAAATCCTCAACAAAATGCTAGCTAATAAAATTAAACAAAACATTAAAGAGCACTCATCATGACCTAGAGAGATATATCCTGGGGAGCAAGGAATTTTTAACATATGTAAATCAATTATGTGATTGTATTAGACTGTTCTCATGCTGCTAATAAAGACATACCCAAGAATGGGTAACTTATAAAGGAAAGAGCTTTAATTGGCTCACAGTTTCACATGGCTGAGGAGGCTGCACAGTCATGGCAGAAGGCAAATGAGGAGCAGAGTCACATCTTACGTGGTGGCAGGTAGGAGGGCTTGGGCAGGAAAACTTCCATGTATAAAACCACTAGATCTCATGAGACTTATTTACTACCATGAGAACAACATGGGAGAAACTGCCCCCATGATTCATCTCCACCTGGCCCCACCCTTAACACATGAGGATTATTACAATTAAAAGTGAAATTTGTGTAGGACACAGCCCAACCATACTGGTGATATACTGTATCAAAAGAATGAAGAATAAAAACCATACAAGTTCAATTGATGCTAAAAAGAATTTGATGCATTTCAACATCCCTTCATGATAAAAACCCTAAAAAAAAAAAACTAGCAATAGAAGGAATTTACCTCAATCTAATAAAAACCACACATGAAAGACAGCAAGGATTATACTGAATAAGAAAAAATCTGAAAGCCTTTGCTCTAAGATCAGGAACATGCAAGGATACACACTCTTATCAGTTATTTAACATAGTACTGGAAGTACTAGCTTGAGCAATCAGACAAGATAAAGATAAAAAGAAGACAAATTATCTTTGTTTGCAGATAATCTGATCTTATATTCAGAAAATCCTAACTCCCACAAGAAAACTATTAAAAATAATAAACAAATTCATTAAAGTTGTAGGATAAAAAAATCAACATTCAAAAATCTGGAGTATTTCTATATGGCAACAGT
This sequence comes from Cacajao melanocephalus, assembly GCA_963573385.1. Taxonomy (NCBI): domain Eukaryota; kingdom Metazoa; phylum Chordata; class Mammalia; order Primates; family Pitheciidae; genus Cacajao; species Cacajao melanocephalus. The sequence goes on along the minus strand of CAUYLG010073957.1, from coordinate 144,461 downwards.
AAACACTGTGAAAAATAAATTCAAAAAGTATTCCCATTTGCAATAACTACACATACAATTAAATATCTAGGAATGTGAAAGATCTTTGTAATGAGAATTTTAAAACACTGAGGAAAAAAATTAAAATCAATAAAAAAATGAAGAAAGAAAACTACTTCATGTTCATAGGTTGGAAGAATCAATAATGTTAAAATGTCCATAGGCTATTCTCTAGCTCCATGAATTAAATTTTTGTCTCTCACATATGAATAAGAATATGTGGTATATATATTACTTCATAGGAGTGTGTTTATCAAGCATTTTTCTAGCTTGTAATAAGGTATCTTGCTCAAAGCTTTTAGCCAAGAAGACAGACACCTAGTGACCCAGGAGTGTTTTAAACACAAATTCCTTCAGAATCACTCTTCATTACACAAAGTTACAGAATTCCAGAATGTATGTTCATTGCTCTAAATGCACCATGTTTCTCATGACTCTAATGAGTCACCACCTTTATTCACCTGGAAAATTATTTATTCAGTCAAGACAGTGCCTAAAATGCTCTATGACAAACCCATTCCTGCACACCCCCTTTTCATCCAAAATGGGCCATGTGCCCATCAAGAGCATTTCTGTCATGCTATAAATAGCATTTGCCTATCTCTGCCACCTAGATCCCATGGCTCTGTTCCCCTCTGGACCGTGAATGACATTTTCTGTTGGTTCCACGTTCTTTACACCTTTCTTGACTTGCGGTTCAAAACATGAGCTTTGAGTTCAAATTCTGTCTGCCATTCTGTGTCACTAGGAAAATCACTAAATTTTTTAGACCTCAATGCTTTCTCATGTCTCACAGGAGGATAACAATAATAGTCTTTCTGTAACAATTACATATTATATAGATAGAATAACCAACACCTTGAGGATATTTAGTAAATTAAAGATGTTGATATTATCATCACCACATCATATGAATATATAGACAGCTAAGAAAAATGTGGGAAAATGGCAGACAATTGTTACTGTGGCAGTTCAGAACTAGTTCTTTGCTGTAGTTAAATTCAGATTCTGACGTCAGACTAGCTGAGTTAATTTATTTCTTATTGACTGTGTGCTAGTTGATGCAGCATCCAATTTAAGCCTGTTTCCTCACCTTAGTCTGAGAGATAATGATAATAGTTTCCACCTCTTTAATTTGCTATGCAAGTGAAATGAAATAAGGCACATTTAAACTCTTAGGACCACAGTAACTACTCAAAAATATATTATCTATAATGAAGGTGATACTGCATCAGATTTTAAAGATCTTTGTGTAATTATTCTTCATTTCTTTTTAAACTTTTATTTAATTTTATTGTATATATTTAAGGTATAAAGTATATTTTGATATACATAGTGAAGTAATTACTACAGACAAGCAAATTAACGTATCCATTATTTCACATAATTAACTCTATGTGTGTGTGTGTGTGTGTGTGTGTGCATGCGTGCGTGCATGTTAACAGCCTTTGAAATATACTCTTACAAAATTTTCAGGATGCCATACAATATTATTAACTTTAGTCATCATGCTGTACATTATATCTCTAGCTTTACTCATCCTATCTAACTGCAACTTTGTATCATTTGGCTACCATCTCATTTCCCTTCACTCTCTTCCTTTGTAACCAACATTATACTCTGTTTTTATGTATTCATTAAAACATATTTCACAAATTAGTGAGATCATGTGACATTTGTCTTATGTGTCTGAATTATTTAATTTAGCATGTGTTCTAGGTTCATTCATGTTTTCACAAATGGGAAGATCTCCTTTATTAAAGCTGAATAATACTCCATTTCAGATATCTGCATTTCCATATTCATTGCAGTGGTATTATACACAATATCCATAATATGGAAACAACCAAAGTGTCCATCTGTGGATGAGTGCATTTAAAAAATGTCTACTGTATTGATTTAGGCTTCATTCACTGTAAAAACATTTTTACAATTCTTTTCTCTATAGCATTTCCCCGTTTTTAGTAATGTGGTCTTCTGACAAATTTCATTGGGGAGTCTATTTAAAATTCTCTATTAGAGGTCATTTGATATTTATCTATTGGTTATTACTTTTTAATTATTTAATAGTATGAACATGCACTAGGGTCAAATTAACCCATGAGGTATTCATGGCTAGCAAAGTACATTTTCTCATTCTTTTATTTGAAATCTTCAAATTGCAAAAATGAATTTCAAATAATATTTCTGTTTGGAACTTATGTAATAATAACAACTGCCATGCTTAATTCTAGATATTTACTCAAAATCCAGAAGTCTTGATATGTTAATACAAATGGGTAAATCAGATATTTTGCCACTGGGGAAAGCAATCTCACCTGAAAGTTATTTTAATTCAAGTTGTCTCCAAGTCCTTTTCTATAGCAGTGTGTTAGGGCTGGGGATGTGGGAGGATGGTGCCTGTTCTTCATTAAAGACTTCTTTCAGCTATTTGTCAGATTTTATTACTTATAACACACACACGCGCACACACACACACACACACACACACACACACAGGTATAAGAGTTTCTCATCCTTTGAGTTGGTTGCCCTTGGCATTTTTTACCTCAAATTTTATCAAGGTCAAGCACCTACTGTCATAATTATAACCCATTGCATTTTTAGAAAAATCTAGAGCAATATATGCCTGATTTACAACATTATTATTTTATTATTATTGCTTTAAAACATGGCTAACAATAAAGCAGGTTTATGACATATTTCATTTTGCAATAAGCTTTTTAAACCACTGAGACTATATCAGCCACCTAAAACAAAATGCTTCACAGATCTTTGCGGATATAAAAAGCAGCTGTATTTTTTAAGGTGATAGTATTAATTAATAAATACACCCTGCTGAGAACCAGCTCGGCCGTAGAGACCCCCACCCAGGTGGCACTGAAGGAACTGAGAAGCAGACACCTAGAAAGAACAGCAAAATGGGTCTATCTATGCGGGCGTGGAGGGTGGTGGTTGGCAACAGCCTTCCAAGCTGACAGCCTCAGGGGCTGACAGCATTCCAGGCTGAAGGCCTCAAGCAGACTCTGACCCACACATTTATTCTCTCTCAACAGGTGATTATTAAACAAACAGATGTTGGGTATTTTCTCATAACACAAAAATATACCAAGTAGGCAGCTGGTGCCTGCTTACCAGTGATCACTGACAAACTAAAAAGTATTCTCCACAAGGGAGCCACAGGGGCAGGGTCAGATGTCCCGCACTTAAAGAATTGTTTTAACCAGTGTATGATATATATTGTTCTGCCACTTTAGAATGCCCCAAGTAGTTTTCCACTTGCGGGGTGGGGGGTGTGGCCAGGTTTTTCTTGCCATTGTTTCTCACAGCAAACTACATATTTTATCATACACTCAGCATTTCTCAGCAATCATACACTCAGCATTTCTCAGCAACATCCTATTCTCATCTACAGTGAGTTTCAGTTACAATTACTCCCTTCACCTTTCTGTATGTAGGTCTTTAGAACTGATATCATCTGGGTCCTTTCAGAGTCATTGTAATCATTTATTGTTAGGAACCACGGTATTTCTTACTGACGTTGTAATTTACACTGACTAACAGTAATCAGCCAGTAATCAGACTGTTATTAATGTTTCCAGGTTTTCTTTCAGTCTCGCTAGTAAAGTCTCATAACAAATGGCAAGCCACTTTTTCATTTTCTTCCAATTACACAATGTCTGTTCATAATTCAGTCTGTTTTTCCCAAATATGTGTGGTAATTAACACAGCTCCAGTGCTGTTTCAAGTGATTGCAGCTTATCATAATGGTGTCATTTACAGAGAACATACTGGGTGCTAAATGGTATTCTTATTACACTAACACACTAACTGATTTAACCTTTAAAACAACCCCATGAAGTATGAACGTTAGCCTTGTTTCACAGCTGAGAAATTCAAAACACGGTAAGATTAAGTAACCTTCCCAAAGTAACACTTTTATTAAAATAAGTGGTATCTCGAGTATTTGAACACAGGCAATGGTCTGACTGGTATGTTCTAGTTTTATTTGCTTATTTGGATATATTATAAATGACTATAGATGAAATTCATACAAGAAAAATAGGAAATCTAGATAGCCTCAAGTGAGGTAAATTTGGGTGTGACATTATGGAATTATGTACAGATAACCACTTTTCAAAGGCACACAGAGAATATGTATTTAAAAACTTATGGTCCTCTTTTCTTTCAGAAATGGAAAAGCCCATCCTTAAATTTATATAGAATTTCAAAAGGCTCTGAATAGTCAAAACAATATTGAAAATGAATAAACAAAGTAGGAGGACTCACATTTGCCAGTTTCAAAACTTACAAAGCTCCAGTAATCAAAACAATGTGGCACTGCTATGAGGGATAGACATATTGACCAATGGAATAGAAATGAGAGTAGAAATAAACTCACATCTATGACCAATGGATTTTTGATAAGGGTTCCAAAATCATTCAATGATAAAAGTAATTACTAGAGCAATGATGATGAGAAAACTGTAACAGAATAAAATCAGACTTCAACTTCACTCCATCTATAAGAATTAACTCCAATCAACAGACTAAGCATCAGAGCTAAAGCTATAAAACTAGCAGAATAAAACTTAGGGGTAAATCTTCACAACCTAGGATTTGGCAATGGATTCTTGGATTTGATAACAGAAGTACAATTGACAAAAGAATAAAATGAACTTGACACAATTTTTAAAAATTGTAGCCAAAGGAACATTATTAAGGATGATGTAGAGAATTCCCATATACTCTTAATCTCATTTAAGATAGTAGCATCACACATAATCATGGTACAATTGCCCTAACTAATATTTAACAATGATTCAGCACTATTAAATCATATAACTTTATTCAGAATTGACCAGTTTTCTCACTAATGTCCTTTTTAAAAAAATTCCAGGATCCTGTCCAAAATACAATATTGCATTTTGTTGTTATGGCTCTTTAGTCTTCTCCAGTCCTCCAGTCTGTGACACATACCAAGGCTTTCCTTTTTTTTTTTTTGAGACAGAGTCTCCCTCTGTCACCCAGGCTGGAGTGCAATGATGTGAGCTGAGCTCACTGCAATCTCTGCCTCCCGGGGTCAAGCAATTCTCCTGCCTCAATCTCCCAAGTAGCTGGGACTACAGGCACACACCACCATGCCCGGCTAATTATTTTTTTTGTATTTTAGTAGAGATGGGGATTCACTATATTGCCCAGACTGGTCTCAAACTCCTGAGCTCAGGCAATCCACCTGCCTCAGCCTCCCAAAGTGCTAGGATTATAGGCATGAGCCACTGCGCCTGGTCTGCCTTCCGTGTTTTTTTGGTAACCATAACAGTTTTGAAGAGCATTTGTCATACATTTTGAATAATGTCTCTTAATTTGGGTTTGCCTAATGCTTTCTCAAGATTAGACTGGAGTTAAGGAACTTGGAGAACAACAAAATAAATATGAAATAACTTTTTCTTCACATAATGTGAGGGGATACCTTATATCAAAGTGGAGTATCACTAGAAACACTGATTACTTGTTAAGGCGATTGACTACTGAAAGCTCTTTCAGCTTGAGTCTGTATCCTTCTGACATGCTCCAATCTACAATGTAATGTGTGTTTTACTGACTTTTACTTTACTTTTTGATATTGTAATTTAACTGCTTTACTCCACTGTATCAAAGCCCAAGAGCAGTGGTTCTTAAACACTGAGATTTACCACTGTCTTTGAAGATATTATGAAATGTATGAACACTCAACACAAAAGAAAAAAGGCACTCATGCACATCCAAAATTTTACCCCTAAAAAGGGACAGGTGGTACTGGCCCCCAGAAACCTTTTTGTGGGTCCCTGGTAACCTATGTGAGCACCCACTAGCACACTGTAGACGTCTTCTAAACTGCAATAACAACTGCAAACCCCTGCCCTAATCAGAGTCATTTGGATTCTTGTTAGATGGATTTCAAAAAGTAAATAAGGGTGGCTCATCTGATAGCTGTACTGATTGATAGAGGAGATATGCAAGTAGCCACAGCTTTTCTTTACATCTATATGTTATTTGTATATTTAGACATATTTATATTTGTTGGCATCAAACACAGTCACACAGTCATAAAGGAGAAAGAGGAAACTTTTGGGAGAATTTTGGTCAGATTTATATTCAGCAACAAATTGAGTTCCCTAGAGGAGGTAGTAAGTTAAACAGATGCTGTGGGGTCTGGCTTATCTCAGCTGCTGGGTTAATCGTATCCTTAGAATGTGAGACACTGCAGTAACGATGCACCAGGGTCTCATCCTCTAGTTAAATGTTCCCACTTTGGGAAGGAATATAAATTTATTTCTCTAGAAAGACCATTTTCTTTTGCCCTGAAGTTAACCATGATTATCATTTGCTAGAACTGGATCCACTTACCATTTTAATAAGCCACTGTCAGTGTCTCTAAGAGTGATGGTGAGGATCAGTGGAATAGCATTTCTGAACTACTGTGAGCTCCTGAAATGAAAGGATTTATAAAAATGAAAAGTGATAATTTCACTACTATAAAGGTGCCTTTGGATATTTGTACATGTACAAGCAGTGGTATCAGGCAGGCCGTATAGCTTTTTCATTTTCTCATCGAAGAGTCTTTTCTGAACTGGATACAAAGTACAGAATGACAGTCTGAAACCACACAGTATATCAGGATTACCAAATCAATATAACTTCCTCAGTCAGAAACATGAAGCAGAAAATTCATTTCATATGACTAACAGGGCGGATAGCGATGGATACCATGCATACTTGTGAAATATATTTTTATATGGACATACAAAGTTAATCAGAAGACTACACATTGATTAGGTATCGACAGGGTTGTTTGTTTTTGTAATTAATAGTCTCATCTTTTATGCTGCAGAAAGACTTTCTGAAATATTCTGCCTCTTTTTAAAAACAAATATGTTTTATTTGGATCGAAATTAATTGTATAAAATCAATTTCAAACAAAAGCAATATATTCTATATTAGTCCTAGAAAAATTAACAAAACGTTTATCAGGTTTCCAGGTTTTGCTCATAAATAGAAATAAGGGAGCTGCTATGGACTAAATTGTGTCCTCCCCAAATTCATATTCAGAACAGGGGCTTTAGGAGGTAATTAAGGATAAATGTGTTCAGAAATGTGAGGCCCTAATTAGATAGGGCTGATGCCCTTATAGGAAGAGGAAGATACACTGGAACTCTTCCTCTCTGCACCATGTGAGAACAGGGTAAGAAGGCAATTGTCTGCAAGCCAGAAGGAGAGCCTTCACCAGAAACCAAACCCTGCCAGAACCTTGATTTTTAACTTTCCAGCCTTCAGAACTGTGAGAAAGTTAATTTCTATTCTTTAAGCCACCTAATCTTAAATTCTGATCTGTGAGATTTTGTTCTCAAAGTCCTGGAATACTAAGACATTAGTAGGTATAATCATGGGGAAAGATAGAAGAGTGCAGACAAGTTGTCTGTATCCATGTGTGATGGATAATTTATGAGTCAACTAGACTGGATTAGGGGATGCATCAATACCTGGTAAAACATTATTTTTGGGCATGTCTGTGAAGATCTCTCCAGAAGAGATTAGCATTTGTATTGGCAAACTGAGTAAAAAATTTTGCCTTCTCCAATGCAGGTAGGCATCATTTAATCTGTTGAGGTCCTGTATAGAACTAAAAGGTAGAGAAGGAGTGAATTTGACTTCTCTGTATGAGCTGAGCCATTCATCTTCTCTTTCCCTGTGTCATCAATGCTCTGGTTCTTGGACTTTCAGTCACAAACACGGGCTTACATCATCAGCCCTTTAATTCTCAGACCTTTGGACTTGTATTGAATTATACCACTGGCTTTATTGGTTCTCCAGCTTGCAGACAGCAGATTGTGGGACTTGTTAGCCTTCTTAACCATGTTAACCAATTATACCTATGTAACAATCCTGCACAATCTGCACGTTCCCCAGAACTTAGAGTATAATAATAAAAATAATCTATTCTGCTAAAAATAATAAATATTTTCAAAAAATATATTTTTATATATTATATTTATATCCTTATATACACAGACATGTTATTGTAAGACATATGTATATATTTTATTGGTTATGTTTCTTTGGAAAACCCTGACTAATACACTGTGGCCCCTGAATCTCTGTTCAGTCTTAAACAGAAGTGTTTAACATATACCTGAAAAAAACTTATAAGGCAGTGTTATGGTCTGAATGTTTGTGTCCCCTCCAAAATATCTTAATACTTAGTCCTAAATGCATTAATATTAAGAGGCAGAGCCCTTAGGAGATAACTAGGCCATCCTATGAATGAAATATTGCCTTATAAAGGGGGTTGAGGGGGCAAGTTTATCCCTTCTGTCTCTTCTACAATGTGAGAACACAACATTCTTCCCCTCTGGAGGTTGCAGCATGAAGGGACCATCTTGGAAGCAGAGAGTACCCCTCACCAGTTACTGGACTACAAACCTGTCAGTGCCTGGATCTTGGACTTCCCAGTCTCCAGAACCACGAGAAACAACTATTAATTTTTGAATAAATTAGTCTGTGGTATTTTGTTATGGCAGCACAAACAGACTAAAAAAACAGTTGAAATGCAAGCTTGCTACAGGGATGCCAAAAAAAAAATAACAAAATGTGAAAAAACAATGGAAATTTATTCCATGTGAACTTTAAATATAACTTGCTTCTTTGTGTTTATTTGATAAAGACAGAATCCTCCGGGAAATACTTGTTTGGTGGGCTCACACATTTTCTCACTCTCTGGTAGTTATTTAACTGTCCACTATATATATTTTTTAAAACAATTTTATTTATTTATTTATTTATTTGAATATCTTCAGGGGTAAAAGTGTTTTCTTATTACATGGATGAATTGTATAGTTGTGGTGAAGTCTGAACTTTTAGTGTAGCCATCAACCAAATCGTGTATATTGTACTCATTAGGTAATTTTCATTCCTAAACTCCCTCTCAGTCTCCCTGCTTCTGAGTTTTCAATGTCCATTATACCACTTTGTGTGTCACTGGATACTCATAGCTTAACTCCCACTTATAAGTGAGAACATGTGATATTTGGTTTTCCATTCCTAAGTAACTTCACTTAGGATAATGGTCTCCAATTTCATCCAAGTGGCTGCAAGACATTATTTCATTCTTTTCTATGGCTGACTAGTGTTCCACTATCAACACAAGCACACACACACATATGGTATATATATGTGTGCACCACACTTTTTTTATCCATTCATCAGTTGATGAACGCTTACATTGATCTCATGTCTTTACAATTGTGTATTGTGCTGTGATAAACATACACATACAGGGACTTCTCTTGGGTTACTCAGGCGTGGTATTGCTGGATTGAATGGTAGATTTACTTTTAGTTCTTTGAGAAAACTTCATGCTGTTTTATAGCAGTTATTCTGATTTATAATCCCACCAGTAATCTGTAAGTAAGTGTCCCCTTTTCACCACATCTGCACCAACATCTATTGTTATCTGCTTTTTGATAATGGCCATTCTAACTGAGGTGAGGTGTTATTTTATTGTGGTCTTCATTTGCATTTCCCTGATGATTAGTGATGGTGAGCATTTTTTATAATGTTTCTTGGCTATTTGTATATATTATTTTGAGAGATGTTTATTCATGTCATTTCCCTACTTTTTAATGGGATTATTTGCTTGTTTTCTTTTTCTGCTTTCATGCTGATTTGAGTTCCTTACAGATTCTTGATATTAGTCCTTTATCAGAGGTATAGTTGCAAACACTTTCTCTCATTCTGTAAGTCTGTTTACTCTTTTGATGAGCACTTTTGCTGTGTAGAAACTTTTTAGTTGAATTAGGTTCCATTTATTTATTTATTTTTGTTACATTTGGTTTCAATTCCTATCAAATACAAACACTTTCTCTCATTCTGTAAGTCTGTTTACTCTTTTGATGAGCACTTTTGCTGTGTAGAAACTTTTTAGTTGAATTAGGTTCCATTTATTTATTTATTTTTGTTACATTTGGTTTCAATTCCTATCAATCAAAATACTAACATAATTTTTCACAGAATTAGAAAAATCAATCTTAAAATTCATATATAACTAAAAAATGATCTCTAGTAGTCAAAGCAATCCTAAACAAAAAGAACAAATCTGGAAGCATCACATTACCTGACCTCAAATGATACTACAAGGCTATTGTAACCAAAACAGCATGGTGCTAGTATGAAAGAAGATACATAGACCAATGGTACAGAACAGAAAATTCAGAAGTAAAGCCTAATACTTATAACCAATTGATGTTCTACAAAGCAGCAAAACATACACTGGGGAATGGACAACAAAAAACTTTAAACTCTAATAGTCAAAGGTCAGTTGTGTACTTTACTGTAATAGTTTTTAAAAATGCATTATTTCCTCCCATAGCACCTCAAATGTTATTTATTGAAAGACTTCATAATTTAATACCTGACTATTAGATTCATGGTGATAAAAACTTTATATTCAAGGCAACTTAACTGATATGCTTTCGGAGCCACTAGCTCTGACCTGAAACCAGATAACAAAGAAATTAACTGTGGCACTTTCACCGTTATGAAAGAACCAACAGGTCTTCAAAGCATGAGTGTCAAACAGGGATTATTCAGATGGAGAAATTATAAATGACCAATAGATTCAATCAGAGCCATCTAGGCCATGATATTCGGTTATTTGTTGACTACATACATATTACAAATTAGTTTGTATATAAAAACACCACCAGCAGCAATAAACAAGCAAAAAAACAAAAAGCTCATAGAAATAGACATACTTATTTAAACATAAATTCTGATACCTGCTAACCGTATGACTTGGGCTAATTAATCTTTCTTAGCTTCTGGGTTCTTTTTAACTTTAAAAGTAAGGATATCACACCTTGTTGGCTTAAAGGTTAGATTTTTAATACAAAATTTCTTTTAGATAGATATTTTGTGCTTATTATTTTATTTTGCAAACTACATTGATTGGCTATTTTAGTGTGAAATATAGGTTGAAGTCAATGGTGAACTCATGGTTTCCTGAGGATTCCTAAAAAAATGAATGGCTGGTTTGATCTATGAAAAAGTAATAAGAATCGTATTTTTTGAGGAAAGATGGGAAAAGTGAAAGGTTCACTGAAGAGGTAGTATTGCATTAGGAGTGGAAGGAAGTGAGAAGGGAAAAGTCAAGAGAAAAATGTAAGGAGATAAAGAGATGACTGAGCAAGTGGCTAAAGAACAAGAACTAGGCGAAAAATTTGGGCAATGGAAAATTGCCAGCAAGAAGAATAGCCAATAAACTTTCAAGAGCAAAGTTGTATTATACGGTGTTACATTTTCCATTTGTTTCTGAACTATGCTGTTTCATGATTGAACAATATTTTTGTTAACTGTCTTATTTCTTTTATATATGAAAAATCACTGAAAGAAAGTAAAAGCTTTTTTGAGGGGTTTATATAAATATAGATTAGATAATAAGGCAACATAGAGGAGAGCAAACAAGCATAAGTGGAAGTAAGACAATTTAACAAAGAATTTCTTAGGAGAAAAGGAAGATTCTAGAAAATTTTTAGTGATATTATTTAGAGAATACTGGATTCCATTTGCATATGATGTGATTGAGGATCAAGATAATTTTTAATTGATTTTTTAAAAACAAAACTGGAACTCTTGGGGGTACTCCAGCTAACAATATTTCTGTTAAGATATATGTGAAAATTATTTTCACTCATGTTCTTTCAACTCTGTATTTGTTGTTCTCAAATATGTAGTAATTTTCAAAGGGAGTATCATCATCCTTATCACTATTATATTGTTTTAACAAAAGCATTGTACATAACAGAGACATAAACTGTTAAAATGCTAGGGCCCTCAAAATGTGTCTATTTCGTCACTGATCTGGAAAGGGAGTGCCAAGTACAATTTCCTGCACAACTCACAAGGAAAAATTCTCCATTGCTCCAGGAGGCAGTCTCACCCTGAGGGTTACATGCACTAGTTTAGCTGTAACTCAGCACTTTCTAAAATCCGAAGGTTCAAGACAGTTTTATTTGTGTAGCATTGTGAACACATATTTCAGTCAAAAATCATAATTTCAACTAGAAAGTTTGTTATATATTTTCCTATGTCATATGCATTTAGAATACTCATTCATGCATACATCATGATTATGAGTTATTGAATTAACATTTTCACTGATTACATTAACAGCCAAGCTTGAAAATGTAGTCTCACTTTTTAACATTGCAGATGGAGGAACAGCAAACACATATTAATCAAGAAGAGCAGTTTTTGCAATTGGCAATATTCTAATCACTGCATTTGCCAACACTTTAGTTGTAATTATTTAGTATCAGTTTTTAATTTATTTGCAACATTTTAATTGTAAGTTTTTAGTATCAGTTTCCAAACTATTTGCAACATTTCAGTTATTGTTTAGTTTCAATTTTTAACTGATTATTCTGAAGCATGATCAATTCACACAGCATTTCTTTATCACTAGGTTATTCCCTTCAAATTGTCTCAAACAGGCACAGCTGTTTCTTACTACCAGCCACAGTGAATCTATGTTGAAAGGTCTACTTTCAGCAGATATTAAAACCAGGAGCTTCAAAATTGTTTAGCCTTATATCTTCAGAGAACACTACCTAGCTCTAGATTTCCAAAATTTTATAAGCTAGTTAATTAGTCTTCAGATGCAGATAGGATTTGTCTTCTACAAAAGAATAATTATAAAAAGGTTTAGCTATAAAGGGAGGAAATTGGAGAATTGTTAGGGAAACTAAAACATGACTGAAAGCTTATTCCACAAATCTGCTTGACTTTTTTCTCCTTAGTCTTTTCTTCCATTGCCTATTTTATTGTATTTTAATGGCAAGTACAACATACTTTAACCATGAAAAATTAAAAAGAAGATAATTTGTTAAAACAAACATAAGGTTTTAAAGTAATCACTGCTGTCTTTACTCCACACAAAGAAGATATTAAAAACCTGACATTTTCTGAATCAACAGTGATAATTTACAAGGTTTTTAATTCAAATAAAGTTATACTATGTGATATGATCTGGCTTCATTTCTGCACCCAAATCTTATAATCCCCACGTGTTGGGGGAGGGATTTTGTTGGAGGTGACTTAATTATAGGGGTAGTTCCCCCATGCTGTTCCTATGATAGTGAATGAGTTCTCACGAGATCTGATGGTTTTGTGAGGGGTTTTTCCACCACTTTGCTCTGCAGTTCTCTCATTCTTCTCTTTCCTGCCACCTATGAACATGGATGTATTTGCTTCCCCTTCCACAGTGATTGTAAGTTTCCTGAGGTCTCTGCATCCCTGCAAAACTGTGAGTCAATTAAAGCTATTTCCTTTATGCATTACCTAGTCTCAGATATTTCTTCACAGCAGTGTGAGAACAGACAAATGACTGCGATTGCTATGTCAGAATAGTTAACTACGCATAGAATTGCTGTGGTATGAGTTTGCTTATTTAAAATTTTATGTATACATCTTAATTACTCTCTCTAAATTTTGAGTAATATTCCCAGCAAATCAATAGTGTTTAAAAGCACCTTTTCTCCTCATCCTAATGACAGCTGGCCCCAGTCCTCTTAAATTTTGCTAATCTGATTGTTGAAAAGCATACATAATTAAAGGGTTTTGTTTTGTATTTGTTTTCATTTTTTGAGACATGGTCTCACTCTGTCACCCAGGCTGAAATGCAGTGTTACAATCATGGCTCACTGTAGCCTCTACCTCCCAGGCTCAAGTGATCCTTTCAACTCAGCCTCCCAAGTAGCTGGGAATACAGACACATACCAATATGTCTAGCTAATTTTTGTAATTTTTTAGAGATGAGGTTTCACTGTTTCCCAGGCTGGTCTCAAATTTCATATTTCTGTAATAATCAGTGAGGGTAAGCAAATTTCATATAACTATTGGCCATTTATATTAATTTTTCATTTCAATCATTTATTTATATTTATGTGTATATATCTATTACTTCACCAGAATTTTAATTGAAATATAAATGTTTCTTATGTCTCTTCTTTGTCCTGGTAGAGCCAAACTATAATATAAATAAATAAAAAGAACAAAGCTAGAGGCATTACATTACCTGACTTCAAATTATACTAGAAGGCTATGGTAACCAAAACAGCATGGTACTAATATAAAAATAGACACATAGAACAATGGTACAGAATAGTGAACCCAGAAATAAAGCCATATATTTACAATCAACTGATCTTTGACATAGTCATTGAAAATATATGCTTGGGAAAGGAAACCCTATTCAATAAATGGTGCAAGGAGAATTGGCTAGCTATATGCAGAAGAATAAAACCGTACCCCTATATCTCACCATATACAAAAATTAATTAACTCAAAACTAATTAAAAATGTAAATGTAAGACCAATATAAAATTTAATTTTCTTTTGTTCCAAGGAAGGATTATGGGCTACAAGATAAAATATGAAATAATTATCACACCATGCAGTGAAATATATTGTAGAGATTAAGGCTCTAACATCAAGCTATTCCCATTGTTTTTAATTGTATAAGTAATGGTGCAATGAATATAAAATCAAATTTCTGCTGTGTTGCTTTGTTTCACTTTCATGGACAAGGCCAATACATAGTATTATGAAGTAGTCAAGACAACAAAATGTTGTGCGTGAGAATCTTAATGAGATGCAGCCATTTTGGTGGCTTGTGCAACACAACTTAAAAAACTATAGCTTCACTCTAAAAATGTCCTAATTTTTCTCAAGAACATTGGATTGTCCTGAGAGTTGTCAATTCAAAAAGAAGCTGTTTAACAAGTATTTGGATGCAAGTAAATAAAAGGAAAACAATTGGCAAGAAAAGACTTCTAAAATATGTATCTATGGCTGTAGACTATTTTAAAATTACATGATTAAAACAATGTCATGAAATATTTAGAAGGTACAGCATATTGTTTAAGGTATTTTTTCCTGTATATAATCCTTTTATAATTATTATCATAATTTTTCTTCTATAATGAGCTAAGAAAATCAGCCTTTTAATTCTCAATCTCCATCAACTGCTAGTGTATACCACATTACAAAGTTGTGGTTATTAGGAAGACAATACAAATATAACCACAAGAAAGATTTCTTTTTCTAGTTGAATTTCATTGAGTTTCATCGGTTCATGCAAAATTCCATGCCATTGATAACAAGTTATATGCTACTCTAAGACCAACACTGGGAAATATTTTCTATAGTTTTAAAATTTCCAAAATTAGAACAGTTTTCTAAGTTTTCATTCAGCATTTCCAAATGTTCATCCTGCATAACTGAAAACTGTCCTTTTTTTTATCAGAAAGGGATTAACTTATTCCCCAAGTTTCCATCATGACAAGACACCCTCTCGTCCTATGCCATTGCTCAAGGGGACGGATTTCTATACTTTATCTTTTAGTCTTTTTCTTTTGGGAGAAGATTCATGTTTGTAGACCTAAAGCTTTTACAACTTCTCATTTCCTTGTTTTTTTAGGGAGAAATACTTTATTTATTTTTTAAATTATACTTTAAGTTCTGGGGTACATGTGCAGAAAATGCAGGTTTGTAACATAGGTATACACATGGCATGATAGTTTGCTACATCCATCACCCCATCATCTACATTAGGTATTTCTTCTAATGATGTCCCTCCCCATCCCCCTACCCCCTGCTATCCCTCCACTAGTCCCCTGGCCCTCAACAGGCCCCTGTGTGTGATATTCCCCTCCCTGTATCCAGCCCCCACTTTCCTCATTCCCTTTTTAAAGAAGATAACAGATACAAGCTAAGATTTAAGAATAAGTATGTAAAAATTTTACAAATACTAATTTTAAAATGAGGAGAAATAATGAAACTATCACAATATTCAACAAAAACACAGCCTAATATTTTATTAAATTATCTGCTATAACTCTTATACTGTTCTTATTGACTCATTAAAAACTACACATAGGAACTTTTTTAAAGACACTTTACTTCATTTTAGTTCACTTAACTCTGCCATGACTTATACCTGATTTTTATCTAGAGTCACTCAGTTTCATCAGGACAAGATGTGTTAGACACTGTAAGATGTGATTTCAATTCATTGGAATGTATAAGATTTCATACACAGATGTACATGTTGTGTGTTGCAAGGAACATAGAAATTCTGATTAATTTCTGATTGTGTCTGGAATATTTCAACATGTACATCTGTGTATGAATATTACATTCTGATTATTTCTGGATATTTCCACCAAAACAAAAGTATAATATTTTTATAGATGTATATGCTTCACCATTAGGTACACTACTAGCAGAAGTAAACTTTGATGGTGACTAGTCTACAGTGTGAATTGAATTCTCTGCTTAGAGGTTAGTCTGTTCTCATGCTGTTATGAATGAATACCTGAGAATGGGTACTTTATAAAGAAAAGAGGTTCAATTATTTCACAGTTTTGCATAGCTGGGGAGGCCTCAGGAAGTCTAAAATCATGGTGGAAGGCACCTCTTCACAGGGCAGCAGGTGAGAGAATGAATGCCCAGTAAATGGGAAAGCCCCTTATGAAACCATCAGGTATCATGACAACTCACTAACACAAAAGCAGGATGGGGAAAGCCACTCCTATGATTCAATTATCTCCCTTTTCCCTCCCATGACACATGGGGATCATGGAAACTACAATTCAAGATGAGATTTGGGTTAGGACAAACTATATAATATACACTAGATGCTTATGGGATTTTCCATGTATTAGGTTCTCTTTCTGTACTTTTCAAACATAGTCCTCTTCTACTGCCCTTATATTTCCTGTACTCAAAGTATACAATTAAATCTCAGCTAGCCCTCTGAAACTGCATCTTCATGTCATGATACCTGGTGAGTTCACACAGTGGTCAGTGACTTTCTAGCCTAGGTTTGCCTTGTCATTTCTTACTTTAGTTATTTAGCTTTCCTGTGCTTCCATTAATTTATGTGTAAAATGAAAAGTTTATACTGGATGCTCTACAATGTTAGTTACAATGATAAATCCTAATGTTTCTAAAATATTGGGAAGAAAGTTATTAGGATACTTAAATATTTGGTTACATTAGATAATTGGGACAGAGAGAAAGCAAATGGTTAGGTAAGAAGTGAGATAATTATTAAAATGGAATAAATATAGAATTGAACAAAATTTGGGGCAGAAACATGTGTCTATTTCTGATAAGCCAAAGATAAATGACATCTAAAGTTGTATCATGAAAAAAATTATAATTTCAAGGGGAGACCCATTTGACCGAAGTGACGTAAGGAAAATGAGAAGGTCTTAGATCCCTACATAGATGTGGCAGTCAAAATAAACAAAATGCCTTAGAATAATTGTCAACAATATTTTTCACATTAGGGGAGAACCCAAGGTCAACATACGCAGTATGGTACCTGGAAGATATAACAGCAGAAGGCAGATGAAAGCCCAATAGCAATGCTGGCATGAAAGGCTTCTATTTGTATTTATAGGTTACTGATGAACAAGCAGAACATGAAGACAAGAGCCCAGGGCAAAGTTTTATGCAGTAATCCATGGTATATTAGTCTGTTCCCACATTGCTATGAAGAAATATCCAAGACTGGGTAATTTATAAAGGAAAGAGGTTTAATTGACTCACAGTTTCACATGTTTGGGAAGGCCTCAGGAAACTTACTCATGGTAGAAGGGGAAGCAAATATATCCTTCATCACATGGTGGCAGGAAGAAGTACTGTGCAAAGGGCGAAGAAACCCCTTTATAAAACCATCAAATCTCAGGAGAATTCATTCACTATCATTAGAACAGTATTAAATGACTGCTCCCATGATAAAATTACCTCCCACAAGTTCCCTCCCCCAGGTAGAGACTACAATTCAGATTACAATTCAAGATGATATTTGGGTGGGGACACAAAGCCAGACCATATCCTTCCACCCTTGGCCCCTCCAAAATCTTATCTTTCTCATATTTCAAAACACAATTATGCCTTCCCCATAATTCCCCCAAATCTTAACTCATTTCAGCATTAACTCAAAAGTACACAATTCAAATTCTCATCTGAGGAAAGGAAAGTCTCTTTCGCCTACGAGCCTGTAAAATCAAAAGCAATTTAGTTACTTCTTAGATGCAATGGGGGGGTACAGACATTGGATAAATGTTCCTATTTCAAATGGGAGAAGTTGGCCAAAACAGAGGGTCTACATGACCTGTAGAAGTCCAAAATCCAGTGGAACAGTCAAATCATAAAGCTCTGAAATGATCTCCTTTGACTCCATGTCTCACAGCCAGAGCATGCTGATATAAGAGCTCGGCTTCCATAGCCTTGGGCAGCTCCATGACTGTGGCTTTTCAGAGTACAGCCCCCTCTCCTGGCTGCTTTCATGGGCTGGTATTGAGTGTCTGTGGCATTTACAGGTATATGGTGTAAGTTGTCAGTGTATTTACCATTCTGGGGTCTGGAGAATGGTGGCCCTCTTCTCACAACTCCACTAGATAATGCCCTATTGGGAACACTGTGTGAGAACTCCAACCCCACCTTTTCCTTCCCAACTGCCCTAGCAGAGATTCTCCATGAGGGCTCTGCCCCTACAGCAGACTTCTGCCTGGATATCCAGGTGTTTCCATACATCCTCTGAAATCTAGGTAGAGGTTCCCAAACCTCAATGCTTGACTTCTGTGTGCTCACAGGCTTAACACCACATGTAAGCAACCAATGCTTGGGACTTGTAGCCTCGTAGTGACAGCCTGAGTTGTACATTGGTCCCTTTTAGCCATGGCTGGAGCTGCTTCAGCCATGCTGGAACACAAGGCACCATGTCCCAAGGTTGAACTGGAGGGGGGTCCTGGGCCTGGCCAATGAAATCATTTCTCTATCCTAGGCCTCTGGGCCTTTGAGAGGAAATGCTGCCATGAAGGTGTCTGACATGCCCTGGAGACACTGTTCCCATTGTCTTGGTTATTTGGCTCCTTGTTACTTAGGCAAATTTCTGAAGCAAGCTTAAATATCTCCCCTCAAAATGTGTTTTTCTTTTCTATCATATTGTCAGCCTGCAAATTTTCCAAACTTTCATGCTCTGCTTCCTCTTGAACACTTTGCCACTTAGAAAATTCTTCAGTCAGATACCTAACTCATCTGTCTCAAGTTCGAAGTTTCACAGATCTCTAGGGCAGAGGCAAAATGCCATCAGTCTCTTTGTGAAAGTATAGCAAGAATGACGCTTGCTTCAGTTGCCAATATGTTCCTTATCTCCATCTGAGACCACCTCAACCTGGACTTCACTGTCCATATTACCATCAGCATTTTGGTCACAACCATGCAACTATTCTCTAGGAGGTTCTAAACTTTCTCACATATTCTGGTCTTCTTCTGAACCCTCCAAACTGTTCCAACATTTACCTGTTACCCAGTTTCAGGTATCTTTACAGCAGCACCCCACTACCCCGTACCTATTTACTGTATTAGTTTGTTCTCATGCTGCTATGAATAAATACCCAAGACTGGATAATTTACAAAGGAAATTGACTCACATTTCCTCATGGCTGGGAAGGCCTCAGAAAACTTACCATCATGGCAGAACAGGAAGCAAACACACTCTTCTTCACAAAGTAGCAGGAAGGACAAATACCAAGCAATAAGGGGAAAAGCCCCTTATAAAACCATCAGATCTCATGAGAACTCACTCACTATCATGAGGGAACTGCCTCTATCATTTAATCACCTCCCATGAGGTCATCCCTCAATACATGGGGATTACAATTTTGTTTACCATTCAAGATGAGATTTGGGTGGGGACACAGAGCCAGACCTCATCACATGCTATAGTAAACATTGGGAAGAATCCGTCAGTAGACAATTGAGGAACCACAAACAAGATTCCAGTCTTCAGAAAAATAAATGTGAAATGCAACCAGGTACTAGCTGGCAGGTGTTAAGTCTCAGGAGTCTCATTATTAAAACTATAATACTGGTGACTAGCCAAGTAACATTTTAGACATTCTTATAGACCAAAATATGTACAAATTTTTATGCCTGAGTTTAAATTCACATTAAACAATTTA
Organism: Cacajao melanocephalus; assembly: GCA_963573385.1. NCBI lineage: Eukaryota > Metazoa > Chordata > Mammalia > Primates > Pitheciidae > Cacajao > Cacajao melanocephalus. The sequence continues at coordinate 124,347 of CAUYLG010073957.1, read as the reverse complement.
TTAGCTAGGTGACATTAGACCAGTTACAAACTCCTATATGCCTATTTTCTTTTTTGCTAAATTGGGTGTTGTAATGATGAATTCGTTGTGATGATTACATTAGATTATATGAATACGTAAAATGTTTAGCGGAGTATATGACACAGATGCTCAACAAATGTTAAATTTTTTTTTTGCCATTGTTTCTGTTATCTTAATCTATTTTTGGTTAAAATAATGTGGGGGTGGAGGAAGGAGCTGTATTTAACATGTGAACAGCTCTGAGAGTGAAAGGCATTGATTGGTAAACAGAAAGTGATGGAGACTGAAGGAATAGCCAAGAGTCAGGAACCTATCTCCAGGAAACAAAGTACAGAACATTAGATAGAGAGATTGAAAAATGATAGGTTTCATAATAAGCCCATATTTAAAGCAAATTCTATGCATTATAAATTATCCTAAGAGCTTCAAAAATCCTTATGTCTTCATACGTCTTTTGGGCATTGCCATTTGTGTTTTTAGTTTATGTATTGCACAGTAAAATTAGCCTCAGAGAGATTGTGTAGCTTACTTATAAACGAACAATATATGCTTGCACAGAGAGATCTCATCATATCTGTGAGCTACAGTGCCAGTGTAGTAAATCAAGATAATCAGCTGATTGGGAACAAGGGACCCGGTGAAACATTAGAGAATAGAGAATACTGACTTAGCATAGAGGTTTAGGAGCACAGATTCCAGAAAATCCACTTCAGTCCCAAACCTGCCTCTAGCATTAATTTTCCCTGTGACCTTAAGAAATTTATAAAACTCTGGGCCTCAGTTTTTTTTTAAATCTGTACAATGAACCTAAAAATAGTGCCTCATAGAGATACTGTGAGGATTAGAAGAGTTCATGTGTACAAAGTGCTAGAGAGTGTCCGAAATGTAGTAGTTTTCTTGATTATAAATTTGCTGCTGATTTTGAATTTTGCAGACAAGCATATATCTTCCAAAAATGTTTTTAGAGGCAACATATGACTCCTAACTTTTGATTTTTCCAAGCAAGAACATTTAAAAGTAATTAACGCCCATCTCCTGTCACCACTATTTCAGAGGACAAAGGATATTTTAACACAAAGAACGTAGGAAAAGTAATTCTCCCAAAATAAAAGATCATCCATTAAATTGACCGAAGTAGTTTAATGAAAAACTCAAGGGTACACTGTTTTTCCTTCCTCTTTCTCATTTATTTAAATCAGACGTGAAACCTTTGTCATAAACCAGTTTTTAGGCACAGCCCAATTAATCCTTTGACCATACAAATGATAATAAATCTTCCACTGCAAAGTTCCAAATATGGATCCCCATGTCAAATTTCTCTGTGTCTCTGAGAAGGACTAAGGAAAGAAGGAAAGCCTTTAGCATGAAAACTTCAAGGTTTCCAGTTATGACATAAGGAGGTTGAGACCCAGATATGTTAGGATGAATTTTTAAATGTCCACAGAACATGGAAATTTGTAAATGTCCACAGAACATTCCATAAAAGTAGCAGAATTTTGGATGTCACTATTCTCAAAGGCATGAGACCATATAACTGCGAATAGATAGAAGCTAGTATTTGAGAAGTCAAACTCCTAGGAAGTATTGGATTGTTTTCTATAGATACTGCATAAGGGACTATTTGGATGGGTGACACAGAACAAATTCAATGGGAGAAACATACAAATATATTTTGGACAGGAACTGAGTAAAAGAATGATTTTGAAAAACTGTGGTGCTTAACTTTAAAAAGGGAAAAGGGACTTCACAGAACATACTGAAGTTCCTCTTCCAGTACAACTTATCACTAACTTGGGAATATTCTGAATCTGCCTTTGAATCACCTTTGTTTAGACAACTGGGAAGCAACTGTTCCAAAAACTAAATGATACCACAGTTAAACAGAGAATATTGTCTAGTGAAAGGAAATTAAAAGCTGAACTGTTTAAATGACAAAGAAATCAACTCAGTGAATTGTCACTTTGCAAATCACATTTTTCCTTTCCAAATGTTGCTAAAAACTTGCCTACCAATATATTGTAAAACAACTATTGACTTACCCTTATTGCAAAGAGAAACAAAGGCATAAGAGGATGTTTGCCAACGTCAGTAGTCAGTCCTCACTGTATCCATGGCTTCTGCATCCATGGATTCAACCAACTGCCAATCAAAAATTTTTTATCGTATTTGTACAGAATATGTACAAATTTTTATCATGCCACAATTGTATTTGTACTGAATATGTACAAACTTTTATCATGATTCCCTGAACAATACAGTATAACAACTATTTATATAGAATTTACATTGTATTAGAAATTATAAGTAATCTAAAGATGATTTAAAGTATGTAAGATGGTGTGTATAGGTTATTCACTCAGTCAGAAACATTTATTGGTTATCTATTTTCTATAGGGTACTATCATGGCAATAAAAGTTGAGGATTCACATCAATTAAAAAAAATACTGTCAGCTCTCAAGAACAAACACAGTATAAACTACTTATCAGAATACAGGTAAAAAGGACTTTCATCAGGATCAATGTAAAACTGCCTGATTGCTTCATCTTGCCAGCTGCTTAGATAGAGTCAGTTTATCAAGACAGGTGGGTAGTAATAAAGAAAGAGTTTAATACATGTTGAGATGGCTGAACAGGAGTCTGAAGTATTGTTTTCACTCAAATTAACATCTCTGAAAATTCAGAGGCTGGAGTTTTTCAAGGATAGTTTGGTGGACAGAGGGCTAGGGAAGACGTGCTGCTGATTAATTGAGGATACTATCAAGAGGGGTGTGGAAAATGATCCTTTTGCAGAGTCCATTTGTGGATGAGGACCACAGGACCTGCTGAGTCTTGAGTATCAAGTCCAGGTGAAGTCATCCAGCTGTCAATAATGCAAAAGTATGAACAGGTACCTCAAAAGGCCAATTTTAGGGTCTACAGTAGTCATGTTTTTTACAGCAGTAATTGAGAAAGTTACAAATATTGTGACCTCTGGAACAATGGCTGGTAATCATGTAACTATTCCTATATCTTAATAGAATTTGGACCTCTCGTGTAATTTTAACCTTGTGGCCTTTTATTAGTTTTATAAAGATGTTCTTTATAGTTCTCAGAAAGGATATGATCACTTAAACTATAAACCAAATTCCTCTCAAAGTTAGCTTGGCCTATACCTAGGAATGACCAAGGGCAGTTAGGATGTTGAAGGCAAGGCAGAGTTTGTTAGATCTCTTCACTGTCATAATTTTCTCACTGTTATAATTTTTGCAACAGCAGTTTCAGTTGCATAGTACACATGAGCAAATAGAATCAGAATGGGTGGGTGATAAGGAAAGTCTTCTAGAAGATGAGAGCTGAACAAGTTACAATATGAGAGAGGGGAAACTCTATACCCATGCTGCAGATAGAAGTCACAGCAAGTACAAATGTACTGAGGAAAGAAAGCATTGTGCTTTTCAAAAATTGCAACTTTTAAAATGTTGATTAAGAAAAGGACATGTGTGGGGAAGGTGTGAGGGATAGAAAGAGTTGATAAGTATGTAGGTGCTGAATTATAAAGGAGAAAAGAACTTGAATTCTATTCTGAAGTTCATGGTTCTCTGTCTACCATTTCCACTGACCCCATATAAGCATCAATCTGTGAAGGTTAAATTTATACTTGGAGGAAAATATAAGAAATTTGGTTCTTTGAGACAGTTGGGTAAGGTTTACAAAAAAGTTGTTAATTTAGAAAGGGCCTCAAAAATGCAGCATAGGGTCAGGCTGCTAGGAACAAAAGTGCACAATTATTTATATTGTCCAGTACAGATGCAAAAATCCTAATGTATTTTAATATATAATATTATTAAGTATACCACTGTCTGTTGCTTCAATAATCCTTAGCAGATTTTATTAATATATAATGCTACATAGAGTTGGTACTTTGGGGTGAAGGTAGTTATGGGAAAAGTGACTGTATTTGCTTTGAGTTAACCTGGGGTTGAGAAAAGAGAATAGCTTCAGTAAAGAGAGAGATGATAGAATGAGAGTGACTGAGAAAACATAAGCCCTTAAGATCCCCAGAAATATTAATAGGATATGGTTGTTAGGATTCAAATTCAAGCTTCTGGAATATTTTTTGTTTGTTTTCTTTTTCCTATCAGCAAGAGAAAGCAAATAGAGGAACGTGAGCAAGACTAGGCTTCAGAGAGATGAGTTTGGCACTTAGTTGTAGGAGGGATTGAAAGGGAAGAGGAATGAGAAGCAATTATAGAAATCACAAGAGAAAAGACTTGACAGTTTGTTTTAGGGAAAAATTAATGGACAGAGAGAGGAAAGAAACATAGGAAGGTAAGTAAAATATTAAAGAGGTAGAATAACCAGGACTTGACAAATACGGCTACAAAAGGCACAAGTGAAAATGAAGTCAGATATGACTTTGGAATGGTACTGTCAGTTTAGATCAAGAAGTTAGGAAACCATTTTTGATGTGGTGAGGAGGTGATGATGAGGGAATGATGGGTCCAATTTCAAATGAACTGACTATTAAATGTTGGTTGGAAAGCTAGAAAATCAAATCAATACACATGCCAAGAAAAATCAAACTTCAGATGGGTTGAGGTGAACTGATTCCTTTAAAGAAGAAAGTTGACACTGCTGGAAGGGTAAGGTATGTGTCTGAGGAAGGTAGATGCCAGTGGGGAAGAATGAATGAGGTATAAATGAGGAAAGACAAATCAATCTCTTTCTAACTAAAGCCAACAGCTCATGTTATGTGGTGCTGAGAGACAAGGTCTGATTTCATGGAAATACATTGCTCCTACAGGAACATGTCTGATAGAAGACAAAAAAGAGCAATTCAGATTTCCTGACTTTTAAGGCTTGGCACCATTGGGCATTACTAACAATAGATAATCATTATATGATGGCTGACTTGGAGCAGGGAATTAAGGAGAAAGGAAAAGTAAAAAAGAAAAAAACAAGAAAAAGAAGAGAAGAAAATAAGAGTGCTAGATAAAATTCCTTCCTCTAGGCATGCGAAAGGGAAGAAAAGCTTCCCTGATGCTCTTATGGCAGAAAAGGAGCAAGGCTCATTATCTCCACGTTTTGAAACCTGCTCCCAGCTTCCCTGGGCTGCTTGTGTAGCAGTACTAAACTTGCTTGGGAGGCAAACATGTCAGATAGTTTTTAAATCTTTTTAAAAAGTATCACCCAAGGGCCTCCACTTCAGAGAGGAAGATTAACAATGCCCTGAATGTGCTTCCTCAGTAGGATTCAGCTCTAGTACAACTGAGACTTCTCCAGTCCCCAGCTATCCTTTTTCCCCTTCAGTCCACACAATGCAAAACCAACGGTCAATGAAACAAAAGTAAGTATCTCAAGACTGAAAAGGGAATAAGCCAACTGTAGAATCTTTGTTCTACATCCATCTCTACTTTCTGCCTGCAGCATTCCTGGAGTTAGAATTTTTAACTATGCTTTGAGATCATTAACTGAAAAATTCCTGTTGTGAGGTCAGTGATAACAAATCTCTCTGCTCAAGACAATAAAAAATTACTCTGGGTCATTAAAAATATTACATATAATATAATATTTGCAAAGTGATTATGTAATAGGTGACATTATCCTCATTAAAAGCATATATACATAGCTTGGAGACTAAATTCAGTTTGAAGCTGGATCTACCTGACTCTGAAATCCTTTTTCTTCCCATTCTCCTGCACTAGTTTTGAGCAGGAAATAACCTGTCATGCATAATGAAGATGTTGAAATTGAAAAACACTCTATAAGTTTGTGATTATGTTATTTTTCTAAAAGACCAGGTTTCTGAGGTGTCTATTTTATGCCTAATATCATTGTTTTAAAGTTTTTATGTTCTGCAAGAAGACTTAGATGGCCAATAGCTATGCAGTTTAAAAAGAGAGGTGATGATTAATTTTTCCTTTGAGGTTACTAGAGATTAAAGGAAGATAATTCTCACCTTTTTATGGTCTCTATGGCTTTTGTTCACTATGTCATTTCCCTTTGTAGACTAAAAGTATAATTCTAAGTAAGTCCCTCAGCCAACTGAAAGGACCCCTACTTAGCCAAGGGGATTCCAACAACTTGGGGAAAAAAAAAAAAAAACAGTTCAGGCCATTAAGGGAAATGTGAGGTACAGACATGTCTCATTATACTCTCCATCCTTTGGGGTTTAGGCAAAACTGACCAGTGTTACCAAATCACCGGGCGTTTGGTCTAGGTCCTATTACTTGCTGCACAGAAAGCCAATCATGGAGAAATGAGTATTGCCAAGGAAGAAGGCTTTCATTGGGTGCTCTAGCCAAGGAGATGAGAGATCAGTCTCTAATCCATCTCCCTGACTGACTGAAATTAGGGGTATATGGTAGGGAAGAAATGTAATCACTTTGTGGGAAGATGAGAATTAAAGAAGAATGAGGAACAGAAAACAAGTTGTCAGTTATGCAGTCATGACAGGTGAGGGGTTTGAAGTGTTAGTGTCCAAATGCAGTAATCTGGTAAGTCTTAGCTCCTTGCTACTATCTGACAGGCCTGATGATTGGTTTCCTGAGAAAGGAATTCAGATAAGACAAATAAAACTTTCTCAAGTTTTAAGACTAGGAGGATCAATATCTAGTTTATTTAAAAAACCATAAACATCAATTCTATGGAACAATTAGCTTGGTTTCACTAATATTAACATTAAAAAAAGAGATCGTAATGTTTGCTTTGTAGCAATAAGATACAAATTCGAACCTGATTGTAGTATAACATACATAACAGATAATAGCCCCTGACGAAAGTCAAAGCATTTTACACCCAAATACATTTCTCTGGCATATTTTGAAATGGTCCTGCAAAGCTGTCTGTTCTAGTGAGAATGTAAAATCTGTAGAAAATTCCCTTCCCTTTCCAGGTCTTTTCTTGATTCAGGAGAGATATAAAAAAGAGTATGGTACCTCTTAAGTCTGATAGGAGAAATTTACCATCTATACTCTCCAAAGCCTGCTACCTGGGAGTTTTATTTACATAACAAAAACTTTGGTTCCATAAATCCCTGGATACCTTAACCCCAAGCAATTCATTGTTTTGCCTTCAATTTTAGGCAAAATGTAACTCTTTTAACCTATTGCCAATTAGAAAATTTTTGAATCCCCATGTGACTTGAAAGCTCCCAGCTCTAGATGTCCCAACCTTCTGGACCAAACCAATGTGTACCTCACATGTATAGATACCTCACATGTATTAATATAAATTGGCAACACTAGTTTATTGCTAGAATCACATTACTCTATAAATGTATAAAACCAAGCTGCAACCCAACCACCTTGGGTACATGTCCTCAGCTCTTCTTGAGACTATGCTCTGGGCCATGGTAACTCACATTTGGCTCAGAATACATTTTTTAAAAAAGATTTTACAGATTTTGGAGTAAGTAAGGCATTCATCAATACCTTACTACCTACCTACCATGTCCAAAGATGATGGTAGGAACAGATTAGAAATATATATGGAGATATATAGATAAAGATAGAGATAGATATATAGATAGATAGATAGATAGATAGATAGATAGATAGATAGATAGATATATAGATAGATGAACTATTGTACCAAAGCATTGCAGTTGAAGGAAATCAAATATTTTACCCCTAAATAGATTTCTTTGACATATTTTGAAATGGTTGCTATAGGGCCAGCAGACTGATGTGGGAAAAGTTTGTATCTATGGAAAAGTTTGTATCTATAGAGAATTTCCATTAAGGCTTCCAGGAATTCCCTTTCTGGGACTTTCCTGGATCTAAGGAAGATTAACTTAGAGTCTGACACCTTTAAAAATCTGAAAGGAAATGTTTATCATCTATTCTATCTGAGGAAGTCTACCTATGAGGCTTCATCTAAATCACAAGGTCAATTTTGATAGCCAGGCCTTTTACTCTTTCCCTTCCTTATGCTACTAAAACCCCATTTATCACCATAACCTGTTTTTAGCCATGCTCTGCACCTTCAGTGTTTTCTATAACCTTGAGATGGCACATAAGCTTCTGTATCTTATTAGGGGGTGGGTCTTCTGAAGACACCCAGGTTCCCAGGTATGCACACTAAATTAAGTATGCCTTTTCTCCTGTTAATCAATCTGTTTAATGTTGGTGATTTTTCAGCTGAACTCTAGGGGGTAAAGAACCTTGGCCCCCACACAATAATGGCCACCAATAAATCATTCCTCCAACTATGCATGCCACAGCATAGTCCTCACCCTCACTTGTCTTGGGCTTGCTCATATAATTTGCTTTGGCCAATGAGACTTCAGCAAACAGGACATAAGCACAGAGACTTGCACTTTAGGGTTTGCCATCTCGGAATGCTATCAATGTGACAAAGCATGACAAGGACTACCTTGTCGGAGGTAAATGGCCCAGCAGACTAGTGGTGAGTAGTTAGACTAGTAGAGCCACACAAGTGACCCAAGAACACTGCCTCGCAGAGCAACAAAATTTTGTATAAATTACATAGCTGTTATTTTAAGCCGTGCAGTTTTGAGGTGATATTTTAGGCATCAACAGTTTATTGCTACAATCACATTATTTACCTATTAATGTATGGTTTTTGTTTTTTCTTAATTTGTGAACTGTTATCATGGAGAGGTAAATCACATTCACTATGATAAGAATGATTAGCTTCATTGTTAAAAAGCTTTAGTTGTCAGCATATACAAAATGTTTCATAGAATATAAAATGTATTACTATTTTATTTCTTTGCGTTACACATTATGCTAATATGTAGCTTTAGTTAAAATGCAGATCATCCAAATGCAAGCAGTGACATTTCCAATGTTCCTTTACTTGGATAAAATTAATTCAGCACCATTCAACACTGTTTTCTTGGAGTTTTCTTATCTTCACAACATTTTAAGTCTATCTTAGAAGAAAGCAAAGCCAGTACTGAGATTATAACAATAGGATTTGTTTGTAAGATATTCTAATGCTGCCTTTGCAAAAATGAGAACAGTTAGGAAATTATGACGGTGAAAAAGATCTGACCTAAGTAGCTAACCTTGTTCATTCCTGGGCATAGTCTGAGCTAACTATAGTTGTAATCTAGTTTATAGTCTAACTTTAAAACAAAAGAAACGATGACAGCTCTTTCTGAAAACAAAGACCCTTTTGTGGAGGTGGGACCACACTGCCTTTATGCAACTAAAAAATTAGCACAAGATTAGAAATTCTGGTTTAGGAATCATGTAGCCAGAGTCCACAAGATTCCTATCCTGCTCAATTGCTTCTAGAGATGACATCACTGTTGTAAAACCTAAAAGATTAGTATTTGAAATATTTCTCAGATCCTGCATTCTGATGGAATAGCTGGGACTACCAAGACCTGTAATCTGGCTTAACTGGTTTTGCAATCCCACCTAGGAACAAAATACAGCAAGAAGAATCTACTTCAATGCCTTATGATTTCATCTCTGACCTGACTAATCAGTACTCTCCACTCTCTAGCCCTTTACCAGCCAAATTCCTCTAAATAAGCACTGTCTCTGAATATTGAGAGAGACTAATTTGGGATACAACTCCAGGCTACAGTGTTGCTGGCTCTGTGTGCCTTAAACATTTTCTCTATTGCAATTCCCTTGTTTTGATAAATCAGCTTTATCTTGGCCTTGGGCAAAAAGCACCTGCTGAGTGGTTACAAATTCACATTTTGTAGATTCTACTGGAAATGTCACAAAGATTATATGAACAATATACTGTATGTTTAAAAAGAGCACAAATTAATATTCAATAATTGGTGACATGTTTTATATATTTTAGCAAAAAATTCAGTATCTGCTATGCCTAAAAATTACATGAATTCACAGGAAAACTAAGAATATAATCTATTTCCAACTCGTAACTCTTTAATTGATGGTATTAAAAATTTTCTAAGCATTTTGATTTTTCTCCATTTAGTCTTGTCTTTGTTGAACTTTTATACTTTTGAGAGTGTAGGAAGGCTTGGCAAGGAGAAGAGACAAAGCTCATGTTACTTCATTTCACTATCTTCTCTACAAGTGTCCCGATATTTTTTAGGAAGAAAAATCAACTGAGGGTCTGTGATATGTTTAGGGTCTTATTTAGGAATTCAATTACTCACATTATCCCTTTCACACATTATCAACTTATAGTGTCAGCATTTTTTAATTTTAAGAGCTTGCTTAATTATGAATTTTGATTTATCCAAATCCCTAGACAATATGGCAACTTACTTGATATATGTTAGACCTATTGGTCTTAAATTTCTTAGATTTCTTTCTACTCAATGCCAGGCAAAGTAAAATGTCATCAATGTTGATCCCAGAATGTGCCAAATTTTTTCTTTGTTCCCTCTTGTATTAGTGTTTCCAGATGAAGTATGAACATTTAGCTCTTATTGAAGCAGGATATTTTCCTGACCTTTTCACGGATGGGAAGTGGAGTGCATAGGTGCTGTCAGGGGCAAACTCCACTCACTTGACCTGCTGTGCTCCACCCCTTGCAGGATAGGGAGCTCACAGGTGAGTGGGTGCAGGAGCTCGGACAAGCACTTTTGGGTGTCGGCAGGAACAAACTCTGTACTGACCCCACAACAGTGTCTAGAGAAGGGTTCCCACAAGCCCTGAAGCCCAAGAGCAAGTGTTACAGTGTCCTTTTAGCTTTGCCATAACAGTTTTTTGCATCCATACTCGTGGCACCCAAGTTCTTGTCTGGTATCCAGTAGGAATGAGGCCACACAAATGAATTGATGGTAAATCCCAGGATTTTTATTGCCAATAAACTGGCTCTCATTGGGAAGCAGAGCTGAAAAAGGGAGAAGGTAATCATCCCCTCACGTCTAGCCACCTATAGCCAGGCTCCTTTCCAAAGCTACATTGTCAAGCTGTCCCTCTGAAATCAAGCTGCTTCTCTCTGAATCCAACCTTAGTCTCAGATGTCCAGCTGCTTCTCCTCTCTCTGCCATTTGAGCCTGGGGTTTTTATGGGTGTGGAATAGGGGGTGCAGGTGGGGCCATGGGTGGTTTTGGAAAAGGCAACATTTGAAGGGGAAAATAGGGGTGTATGTTTTCACTTTGGGCCACGGTACAAGCTTTTCAGTTTGAGGGTGAAGCCCTGACCAGGAATCCACCCTCTTCTGCTCAGAATTTCCCTGATTCATGGCCCTATCACTATGGTAAACAATAATGCTATTACTGTATTAACTTATGTATACAATAGACAGTGAGTGGCTAGTGTGTGTACTCTGGTGGGCACCAATAAGGTGAAGTTAAAAATAAGACACAGCTCATACATATAAGAAGCTTATATTCAAGCAGAGCTTACCATTTTAATCTACCTTAATTACACTATAATGAATTGCATAGAACTGTGTGAACATTGAAATCCAAAGATTTACAGAGGATGGTTTTAAAAGTCATTCCACCCAAAAAAGTCTAAGATAAGTAAGAAAAAAACTATCATCATTTTTATTCAAAAAACAAAGCATGTTTTTTAACAGAACAGTAAAGAAAATGTGAAAACCAAAGCCTAAGAGAGCCTAGAGTGTCAGCTCTGTGAGGTCAGGAAACACAATAGTTTTATGTTCAAATGTACATGGAGCACTTGGCATACTGCCTGGCACATAGTAGGTGCTAATTAAATTAATGTATGTGGTAGAGAGATCATGAATATGAGATCCTGAAATTTTCCCATTTATGTGGTGGTGTATGAAGTAAAACTAGTCCACATTGTTTTCATTATAATTACCTTCTTATATGTATATAGCTGCTTTAAAAAAAAAAACCTACCATGGTCTCAGAATCTGTATATATATTACATATAACATTTTAAGTGCTATTATATACTATATGCTTTAAAGAATGTACTATTTCCCCATAGCAAGTATATGAGAAAAGTACATTAAACATAAGGATACTGAGACCTACTAAGATTGAATAGTTGCCAGACATCATATATCTAGGAAGAATGAGAACAGGGATATAAATCATGTTTGATGTTGAAACTAAAGACTCACTGACTTTATGCTAAACCAAAGTTCATTCACCTGAAAAAATAACAGTTATTTTAACCTATATTTTATTTAAGAACCCCATGGATGTAAGGTATGTTATCATTACATACATCTTGATAAACTCACTGAAAATGCTTAATACAGCTGATGTTAAAAATTAGAAATGCCTCTTACTTTTCCTAGCTAGATGATATAGCACTTAGTCCAAAGACCAAGAATAGTACTTTTGTACTGTGGGCTAATGCTGGAAGTAACACAATGTATCTTACTTTATAGAAAATAACCTTTCAAGAACAAATGTATCTTCATAAATATATAAACTCTCTTACCAATAAATTCATTTCTCAGGGCTTTGACTTAAATAAGAATTGGAATATGTCCTATGCTTTCTAGAAGAGTTGAAAGTCATGCATTTAAGTCAATCATCTATTTTTTGATACATTTGAAAGCCTGTGAATATATATATGGTAAGCAAGAATGGAGTCAACAAAATAAAAGTGGCACTGGGGAGTCCTAAAAAATGAAAGAAATCTAGTGTTCCTAAGCACAAGAAATTTTGCCTTCCATATGAAAGAGCAATGTATGCTGTTTCACATGAGAAAGTCCCAAAGGTTAATGGTTATTGGGAGCTTCTCATTTTCCCAACATGAGCACCAGTGAAAATTGGCTAGCTTCCTAGACTGGCCCAAAAACTCTAGCAATTATTTCATACAGATAAATAAACCATGTGTGTGTGTGTGTGTGTGTGTGTGTGTGTGTGTGTGTATCTTTTATATATATGGTTTTAGAATTTAAAAAATAAATAATAATGCCTTTTAATCAAAATTTCTGAATTTCTTTTTAATTCCATTCTATCTGATAAACAATCACACCAGCAGAACCTCCACTGAATCTCTCCACTGGAGCTTAAGCGTTACAGGGATGGGGCAAAAGGGGTGCAATGAGGAAAAGAGCAGTGAATGAACAGAAGAAGGAAAAGAAATGGGGGAGAGAAAAAGTACTATTTTGAGTCAGTCAAGCTATAAAGATTTACTTCTGAACTTTCCCAAAGGACATATAATCTGATAATAAAAGTGATCACAATAAAGTTTGCAAGAATAACCTTTGAACAAAGTTGCCCATGAACAACTGGCAATCAGTGCATAGGCACACAAATTTGCATCCGTATATGTATACATATTGACTGTGTCTCCACACAATCTCATCTTGACTTGTAGTTGCTATAATCCCCAGGTGTCTTGTGAGTGACCTGGTGGGAAGTAATTAATCATAGGAGTGGTTACTGTCATGCTGTTCTCATGATAGTGACTGAGTTCTGGTGGTTTTATAAGGGGCTTTTCCTCTTTTGCTCAAGAGGTTCCTTCTGCCATAATTGTAAGTAAGTTTCCTGAGGCTTCCCCAGTGATGCACCACTGTTAGTCAATTAAACCTCTTTTCTTCATAAATTACACAGCCATGGGAAGTTTTTTATAGCAGCATGAGAATAGAAAAACATATTTGCATCCACATATAGTTTTTAACTCATATTTGCTACTTTGCACATATTACATTATTAAAAAGTAAACTTTATCTTCTGCCATCATTTCTCACTTCTCATTGGATTGTATATTTATTTATTTATTTGTTTTGTTTGTTTTTTTGAGACAGAGTCTTGCTCTGTTGCCAGGCTGGAGTGCAGTGGCAGGATCTCAGCTCACTGTAATTTCCACCTCCTGAGTTCAAGCAATCCTCCTACCTCAGCCTCCTGTGTAGCTGAAACTACAGGCATGCACCACCACATCCAGCTAATTTTTTGTATTTTTAGTAGAGACTAGGTTTCACCATGTTGGCCAGGATGGTCTCGATCTCTTGACCTCATGATCCTCCCGCCTGAGCCTCCCAAAGTGCTGGGATTACAGTCGTGATGCACTACATTCGGCCTGGATTATATATTGAAATGGAGAATCAGATACACCAAAATTGTACATAAATATGAACATTATCTACAGGAAAGCAAGCTAGAAAAAAGTTTTGCCTGATGAAAGCAGCCAATGCAGAAATCTGTGTTTTTAAGAGATGATTTGCAGAAGCAGCTTACAGTTGCCTTCATACAATCCACATTTCATAGAACAGCCAGAACAGAAGCAGCACACTTGTTACTCAATCTGAGGAAATTGTGAACCACACTATCTTAACTTAGAAACCATGTTACCTCACATTAGCTCATCATCCATGTTCATTGCTATTGTCATTGTTGCTGCTGCTTTTGATATTGTGCAGACTGTTATTGTTTCCTTACCATTGAAAGAAAAGGGGAATGATCACTACTGCTTATGGAGTTTCTATATTAGATGATGAAAATGTACTAAAATCAATGTGGATGATAGTTGCATGGCTTTGTGAAAATTCTAAAAACCACTGGATAGCATATTCTAATTGGGTGTATTGTATGACATGTGAATTATATCTCAATATGGCTACTTTTAAAAGAAAACAGTATGATAAAACCAAACAGGCCAGACCCTTGTCTTTGGGAATACCACAAAGGGGCAGAATTGGTGATTGTATTCCACTCTGCAGTGCTGCAATCAGCATGCAAGGTAAATGTATTTAAAGGATAAATTTGTAGCAAACCCAATAAAAAGATGCATGTTAAATTCCCAAGTCCAGTTGCGGTGGGAGAGCAGGGTCGATACAATTAAGTCTGGATGCAACCTAGGACTCCAAAACCAAAATATAAGAGGCAACTAGTGGGGAAGTGGATTTCAAGAAGAAGACATTGGTCAACAGTGCAAAAAAGGATAAAAATGATTCTAGAGCCAAGAACACATTCTGAGGAAAAAAAAAATAGCCCACAATGTTTCTTGTACATAGTCATGTAAAATGGTTATTTTCCTTCAAGGACAAAAAAAACTAATTTGTCATGTGTGACTATTCATAAAGTATGCTAAAATAAAGGGTGCTCAGCAGTGTCAGATACATCAGAACTCAAGAAAAGGAGGCATTCAATGAATTTAACAATTAGAAGTTTAATAATGATACTAAATTTCAAAATGAAGATAACAGTAGCAGCTAACTTAAGTAAACTGGTGAGTGAATGTGTGGTAAAAAAATATGAGTATGGGAAGAAAATCTTAATCTCTGTAGCTTGATTTTGAGGTAAATGAACTAGATACAAGCATAAGTTAAAAGAAATGTTCTTTTAAGCTGGAGAAAAAAAATAAAATGAGTATGTTCACATGAAGAGAGAAAAGTGTCAGTAAAATAGTGGAGTCAAAGATGCAGAAGAAAAAAGTCTACTCTCACAAACAAGACCTTGGCAAAGACTAGATTGAGATTCAAAGAAAAGAATACTTGGTTCAGACTCCCTCAGGAGGAATAATCAAAGTTGGATAGGAGCTCAACTGGCTTCCAACACTGGGGATTCCTGGAGATGAGATACGGGAGATTTCTGTGGAAACAGAAGAGAAAAGGTAGTTCCTTAGGCCACCCAGCAGGGTTTCTATGAGTAAGGTAATCATTTTCTCAGAAGAAAGATTCAGACCAGTAGTCTACAAATAAGAGCATGCAGATCAGCAGACAATGAGACAATCTGACTCATTTAAAAGTGTGAGAATCTATTTATGCATTTGTAGTTATGATGGACCATAATTTTTTTTTCTGTGTTGTTCTCTAAGCACTTTCTTCCATATATGTATATATACACACACATACATATATATATATGTTATATTATATTCAGAGACAAAAATACAGTAAATAAATCTGGAAATTTGAAAGAGAATATTCTAAGTTAAAAATCACAATTCTAACCAGACCATCCTGGGCAACATGGAAAGCCCTCATGTCTAAATCAATTAAAAAAATTTTACTCCATGTTTTGTCTCTGAATATAAAAATTCTGAATAATGTATAGTCATAATAATTACAGCTACTTAGATAGGATGAGACAAGAGGATTGCTTGAGCCTAGGAGTATAAGGCTGCAGTGAGCTATGATGCTGCCACTGAACACCAGCCTAGGTGACAGAAAATGATTGTTTCTCTGTTTGTCTCTAAAAAACAAGAGACAACAGATAGCTTGTCTCTAAAAAATAATTTAAGAAAAAAAATCACATTTCTGTAAATTACTCATTATTTGATCTTGGGCAAGTCATTTAGTGAGCTGCTTCTAACAATACCTATGGCTATTTAAAAGATTAAATGAAAATGTTTATGCCAAATGCACGCAATAGTTGTATGCTAATTGTTTTCCTTGAAGGTATACATTAATAAATTCATTTTACTATTACACAAAATAATAACCAGTAAACTTAAATAAATTATGATTTAAACTCATTTATCATGATTATGAACACATTTTGCTTAGAGAGCCTAATTTCACCACACACTCTTATTGGTAAATTTGCAATAACTTATGAAGAGCCCCATGACTTTGGTGGATGTTTTGCCTCAGTAAACAAGAAACGTGTTGGACTCTCATTACATATTTTAATATATAATGACATAAATTCCTCCCAGCCTTATGTGAGTACAAGAGTGCATTTAATACTTATCCAAAACTGCATTGTACAATATTTAATATGTGACACATCTTTGAATTATAAGTGCAAGTGATCCACATTATATTTTTTGAATAACCCATTCCCCTACAACATATTTTGCCTTTCTATTAATAAAATTTTGTGCATACAAAATGGTGTTTGTGTGTGTGCATGTGTATGTTTGTCTTTCTAATAACTATAAGGGGAGAAAACCTGTATTTTTTGAAAGCTAAATTAAAGCAATAATTCTTTACTAATTTTTAATTTCTGTGATATCTTACAGTCATTAATGGCATTGAAGACTTTTAATAGTCTCTAATATTTGCAAACAAACTTACAACAAGATGAATGTAAAGTTTAGGAAATGTGGCTCTTCTTACACTGATCTATACCAAAGAAAACAAAACCACCCCCCCAAAAAAATAACAAAAAAACCCCCAGAAAAACAAAGCCTAAACAAAATGAAGCATAAGCAAACAATAGAAGCCTCTGTTATGTACCCATCGAAATATTCCTGCAATGAAAACAGCATCCATGGAGGCCAATTAGAGTCTTTGTGTAAATTCTAAATTTACAAAAAAAAAAAAAAAAGAATCCTAAATGAAGAACTAATTTGGACATGAAAGACAGAGAGCAACTTAATAGGGCAAACTGGCTTAAAA
The DNA here is from genome assembly GCA_963573385.1 of Cacajao melanocephalus. Lineage (NCBI taxonomy): Eukaryota > Metazoa > Chordata > Mammalia > Primates > Pitheciidae > Cacajao > Cacajao melanocephalus. Next base: position 107,159 of record CAUYLG010073957.1, on the reverse strand, counting down.
ACCTTTATAAGAAAAGTTCATAAATTAAGAATATATAATATGTATGTAACTTCAAAATCTAACAGTAAATTCCTAGTCCTTTAGGTTTTAACAAGACTGGAGAAATAACTAATTTAGTTTATTAATAAATAAATACTGGGAGGCTGAGGCAGGAGAATCACTTGAACCCCAGAGGTGGAGAAGGCAGTGAGCCGAGATCATGCCACTGCACTCCAGCCTGGCAACAGAGTGAGACTCCATCTCAAAAAAAATAATAATAATAAAATATAAACAAATAAATAAAATAATATAATTACAAATAGGATATTTAATGTCTTGACTTGTTTTTACTCAACAATCATTTGATTTGAGGTATTCGCCACATTTTAAATATGAAAACAATTGGTTTAATTGGCAAGGTAGTTTATATAAGATCACCTAGACGACTCAAAATAAGAGCAGTTTCAGTCCAAATTCCACATTTAAATAAGCATTTTACATTGGCCTTTGCACAATGATTACGTTACCAAGCTCTTCTATTAAACAATATGTATAATTTGCTTGGCTCTGATTATTTATAAATCATTTGCGTATTTCATTTTATCAGAAATAATGATTAGATTCATTTTAAAAATAAAGAAATTTGCTGAAGTAGATGAGCAGGATTTTACAATTCTAAGACACACTTCTATTTAATTAGTTTGTCAATCAGGATATCTGGTCTAACTTCGCTAATAAATTATTCTAATTTTATTCTCAACACAAGACTCAAGCTCACTCTTATTTCAAGTAGAAAAATTAACTGAGGAAAAGAAAAGGAACATTGAGATTGCTTTAATACCTCTAAAGAGATTTAATATTAAATAGCAATTCTACATGTAAACAACCAACAGAAAGGGCTGACCAATAGAAATGGACAATTTCATAAAAAGACAAGTAAACAACAAATGTTTTTCTTATTCCAACTTGAACCTGTGTCTAAAACCAAGATATAATTGGGTTGCTTATTGTTTTCTGTTATTTCAAATTCAAATATTTATACACAAAAATAAAAATTTTACATGTAAAGAAAATATTAAAATAATATGAATATTTAATAGTATAACACAAGAGAATTGAGATATGTCAGCCAGGCATATGTATTACATGATGCTAAGGTTTGGGGTATGGATGATCCCATCATCCAGGTAGTGAGCATAATACCCAATAGGTAGCATTTTAGCCCACTCCTAAGGCCCCCACAGCAGTCTTCATTCTATATTTTTAATATCTTTATATCTAGGTGTATTTAATATTTTATTTTCTCAATTCTCCCCTGGAAAGTATTTATAATAACTTGTGTTTTTCTCTGATAATGTTTTTCCTGGGGGTAATATTTAGACTGTACTTTCTATATTATTTTTTTTCTGTAGCTGCAATCCTCCTGTTACTCAGCTCAAACTTATTTTAAATATAAATTACATTAGTAATTCTTACTGTCTTGAGTTGACCTTTTTAGATGAAAAACTTTGTTTTATAGATGTAAATATTTATCCCTTTAAGGCTACTAATTGTGAGAGTTCAGTCAGGGTGGTAGGAAAAATTTGAGAGGAAAATTATAAATAGAATTAAAGGAAATAGTCACAAACCTTCTTGGAAGTCTGAGGGGTTTGCATAGCTTCAGTAAAAGGTTTGGCTGAAGGCAGCTGAATTCTCTTAAAAGCTTAGGTAGATACATAGGCATGTAGAGGAGTTTATCTAAATAGCTTGTTTACCCATGCGGTCTTAAGACCAACTTTTGATTATCCATAGGTGCATAACTGCTCTCTACTCCAGAGTTTGGCAGTATGAATTATCCTCTAGTGGTGTTTACCCAAGACTTTTGTCATTTAATCTATACTAAATAACTTCAAACTTCACTGGCTGATCAGTGCCATGGCTGCAAACTCTTTACCAGACCCTTCTCAATATCTCATCCACGTGCTTTGCAGAAGTTTTTGCTGACTATTATTATGTGCCTTTTTATTTGAAGATACTTGTGTGCTTGTTTATAAAGATTGTTTCAGTTTACCATAAACTGTATTTTGCAATATTGAAAAAAATTCTAAAATTTCTATGTGAGTGTGGAAGATATAAAAGGAGCATCCCATTAGTTTAATGTCTCTCTTGGTTATTTGTGGTTTACTCTCTTTTTTGGGGTGGATGGCCATTTAAAACATGGCTCTATGCTTCCTTCCAAATTTTTGTATAAATAGGTAGGACTTTTAGCAATGAAAAAGAAAATAAAGCTTTACTAAAGTGTTTGTTTGTTTTTGAGATGGTGTTTTACTCTTGTTGCCCAGGCTGGAGTGCAAATGCCACGATCTCAGCTCACTGAAATCTCCACCTCCCAGGTTCAAGTGATTCTCCAGCCTCAGCCTCCCAAATCCCAAGTAGCTGGGATTACAGGCATCTGCCACCATGTCTAATTTTTTTGTAATTTTAGTAGAGATGGGGTTTGACCATGTTGGCCTGGCTGGTCTTGAACTCCTGACCTCAGGTGATCCACCTGCCTCACCCTCCCAAAGTTCTGGGATAACAGGCATGAGCCACCATGCCTGGCCTACTAAATCCTTTTAAAGGTTTCTGCAAACTTTTATTTTTAAATGTTTCAAAATAAAAAAATTGAAAGATATATATAATAAACTCATGAAAAACCATCTATTTTCTCAAATTGTTAAAGATTTGCCCTATTTTGGAAGCATTTTTTTTTCATGAGCCCTATTATTGAAACCTGTAAATATAGAGTCCTAGGAGAATATGAACAAAAGTCAGATCAGCACAGGGTTAAATGATGATGGTCAGTCTACAGCTGATGAGCCTTCAACCAAAAAGAAAACTGAGTCATAACCTAGTGAACTGAAAATTACAGCTGTGCAGACAAGTAAAGAAGAGTGGAGCAAAAAATGTATGTGCTAACTTGGCAGCCCCAGCTGTTCTAGGTGACATCTGATCCACACATCTGTCAGCAGCCCATTGAGCAGGCTCATAGAAACTCCAAAATGATGTTAATTATTTCAAAAAAGCAGCAGGTGTTGAGCGTGCATCTAAATTGGAACAATCCTCACAAAGTTTCATTTAACTTCACAGGCCAACATTTACAAGATTTTTCTCCTAATTGGCAATCACTTGACAATGAGGCTGAGTAGCTCAAGCTGAAAATTTCCTGGGATTCAGTATTCAAGATTGCCTACAGATTGTGGGGAATTGCTGAAGAAGAAAGTAACAAAGCATATGGCATTTTTAGTATATCACAGCAGTAAGCTTTTTCTGGTATGTCATTCAAAAATCTAAAAAGAATTAGATCCTTTAGATTCTTTTTAGAACAATAAAAGTCAATTTTTAATAATTTATAACATATCTGCTTATCACTTGACAATTTAAGTCTGTACTCTCTTAGAGATTTATGTTTTCTCTCTTGAGGAATCATAAGTTCAATGCCTTAGTAAAAATACATGAATAAAAAATGTATGAGAAAAATAGAAGTGTAATTTATGAAAAATTTTTTATTTATTATGGCATAAAAGAATATGGAATGCAGTTCTATAACATTAAAGATCATAGTAATAGCTAGGAATGTTTTAGATTTCTAATAAGACTTTCTGTAGATGTCTCATGGTCATATGATTTCAATTCAGGTCTTAATTTAAACAGTACAATTTATGTCTCTCATAAACTTAAATAAACTGAAGTCTTTGTTGGAAACTGAGTAAAAATAATGAAGTTTGGAAGCAACTTGTATGTTTTAGTTGTATCAAAGAGCACAGTAAAACATGTATTAAATAGAATTGGGAACCTTGCTTAATTGATTATTCCTGGTTGAGAATTTCAGTAAAAACTATTTCAGAAACAATTTACAAATTTACAAACTTCACACACAATGTGAGAGAACATTGTGATGTAAAAAAGCCACTCCAGAGCAGTGGTTCTTAATACAGTGTCCTTGAATAACTATCAGAAGATCCAGGGATTTGAATAAAAACATGTTATATCTGCATTTCACTTACCTCTAACTAGTATTTAGTATTTCCTACCATTATTGATACAGCAAAGACAACAGTTGCATTAGCAGAACTTGTGATTTTATTCCTAACAGAAATCAGAGAAATGTTCATAAAAAATGTGATTGTTACAATAGATACCTTAAAGTATCTTTATATATGAATGACTTTAAAATGACTATAGTTATTATACTTATTGCTATATCTTGTTTAAAATATTTTGAAAACTTTATTTCAATATATTTGATTTTTAAAAATATTTATATAAAATGCTTCATGAATTTTCATGTTATCTTTGTGAGGGGCCACATTAAAATTCTCTGTATCATTCCAGTTTTAGTATATGTGCTGCTGAAGCAAGCATTGATGCCATTTTTAATATTATATATTTGTTTACTAATATTCTGAGAAACATCAATATACTTCATCAAACCGACAAAGTGGTCTATATCATAATGCAATTTTGAGATCCCCAGCTCCACTATAGCACTTTCCTCTTTCTCTCATACTCCAAATTTGATACCAACTTGACTTGTCCTATCTTCAGACTGTATCTCAAATCCATCAACATTAACAACTTTTAATCATTTCCACTACTACTCTCAGGTCAAACACTTGTATTGGCACAACTGCAATAGCATTTTTATCAATCTTCTTGTCCATCCTTGACTTCTACAGCAATGTATCTCAAGCAGGGGTGATTGTGACCCCTGCCAAGGACATTTAATAAATCTGTGGTCTTTTTTGGTTGTCAAATGTACTAGGGTGCTACTACCATTAATTAAGTAGAGGTTAGAGATACTGATAACACCATAACATGCATAGACCCTACCTACACAACAAAAATTTACCTGGTCAAATGTCAGTGCCTAAATTGAGGACCCCTGCTTCATAGTTTTCGTCACATAAGGATCATGGTAATGTTGTTTAAAAAACTCCAAAACCAAAATACAAAATGCAAGGCAAATCAGGTTCCATCCCTACATAAATCCCTTTCCACAGATTCCCATAACATTTAGAAGAAAATCCATTACTCCCTGCTGTGTCCTACAAAGTCTTGCATGACCTAGCCCCTGTGTCTGAATTTCTCTCCTCACTCACTCTGATCCAGCTACAGTAGTCTTGCTTTTGGTTTTAAGAGACCCCACGCTTTTTCTTCACTTAGAGACATTTGATACCTAAGTTCTAGAATTTAAAATGTTCTATCCCAGATTTTTTTTGGCTTACTCGTTTCTTTTAGGTATCAAAAGTCACCTCCCCTAAAATAGTAGCTCAGGATGACCTAGGAAACCTTGAATGATGTTGTCTTCAGATAATGCTTCTCTGAATGCATTCAATCCAAGATCACCTTAATCCAGTTTCAGAGATTGAGACTATTTGAAGCTGAGCTGCTAACCCTAAGAGGGTCCAACTGGTTCATGCTTCCCTCTAAAGAAGTGTAACCTATTAAAAACTTTAATCCAGAGTAAGGAGAGTCCATCAGGCTTTTCTTACTAGGATGACATGGACCAGCATGGCTGCAAAAAGTCCAGCTTAATCTTTTAAATCTCAGCTGTCGTATCTCTAATATGCCAAGAGCTATTATACTTTCACTTAACTCTACAGGTGATATAGTTTGGATATATGTTCCCCCCCAAATCTCATGTTAAATTGTAATCCCCAGTATTAGAAGTGAGGCCTAGTGGGAGGTGATTAAGTAGTCGGAGTCAATTTCTCATTAATAGTTTAATGCCATTAGCTTGGTGCTATCTTTACCATAGCGAGTGATTTGTCATGAGCTCTGGATGTTTAAAATGGTGTAGCACATCACTCTTTCTGTCTTGTGATGTGCCTGGTCCTTCTTTGCCTTTTCTATGTAATGTGCCTGGTCCTTCTTTGCCTTGAGCCATGATGGTATGATTCCTAAGTCCTCCTGAAAAGCATGTACTGATATCATGCCTCACAGCCTGCAGAACTGTGAGCCAATTAAACCTCTTTTCTTATTATTTTTTCAGTCTCAGGTATTTCTTTATAGCAATGAAAAACTGGCCTAATAAACAGAATAATAAAGGAAAAAGCCTGAAGTAGGAGAAAAAAAACATAGCTATAAAACTAATAGTATAGTCTAAATATTCTCTATACAACTAGCAGCGATAATGACCATGGTAATAAGAATGAGTAAAAATGTTTTTGAACAGAACCCTGACTCAATCTTTATATGTGAATGCAAGAGATTAATAAAAAAGCGGTCACTGTAAGTGATTAGATTTTAAAGACCTAGAGGATAATATGGTAGAAACATTAATAGAAAGGGTACATTTTAAGTAGAATTGGTTTGCCCTGTTTGTTTAATAATTAATTCAGTGTGTGCACACGCATGTGTGTGTCTTTGTGTGTGTGTTTGTTTAATGCCTGCTATATGCCAGCCCTTAATCAGTGTGGATTGCAATCATGATTAAGGGAAGATCCTGCCCTTCAAGTATGCAAATTCTATTGGGAAAGACAGAAAAGTTAATAGAAAATTAAAGTGTGGCATATTAAGTGGTACAATAAGGATAAGTATGAAATATCACAGAGGAGGAGCAATTATCTCAGGAAAAAAAAAAAAACCTAAAGGATGAGTAGACGTTAATTGGGAGATAGTTGGTAATAGGCCATGCTTGGAGACTGGAAAGAAGGAAGCATTTTAGCACTACTGAGCAGAAAATATTGGTGACATCATGGCTTTTAGGTAAGCACAAGTCACTCAGCATGTGTAGAACCATTGTTACCAAAACACCTGGAGTTTGGTCTAGGTCCTACTATTCATGGCACAGAAAGCTAATCACTGAGACAATAATTATTGCCAAGGAAAAAGGGTTTAATTGGGTGTTGCAGCCAAGGAGATGGGAGATCAGTCTCAAATCCATCTTCCTAATTGACCCAAATGAGAAGTTTATATTGCAGAGAAGAAATGTAACAATGTGTAAGACAGCAGGAACCAGAGAAGGCCAAGAAAGCATTTATGATGAATGATGGGTGCAGCAGCTCGTTGTCTAGATGTGGTGATCTGTTGTAAAACAAATGTAAGTTTCAAGCTTTACGACCAGATGGAGGTATTTCTATGTTAATTTAAAAAAAAACTGTTTATGGAACTGTTGGATTTGTTTCACTATGGTATGAGGTAAATAATAATAGAAAAAAGCATATTAAAAATCATGTTTTGAGAAGGCAAAGCAAGATGACCAAATAGAATTCTCCAACAATCACTCTCCCTGCAGAAACACCAAGTTGAACAACTACATAATAAAGCACTTTCATAAGAGCCAAAAATCAGGTGAGGACCACAGGATCTTGTTTTTACATCATATTAAAAAAAAGATATTTAAAAGGGAAGGAAAAACAGTCTGGCATTGCCTACACCACCTTCCCCCATATCTCAGTAGGTCTGTGTGCTTGGGGGAGGGAGACTGAAGTGGGTATGGGATTTTTCACTGAAACTCAGTGCTGCCTTGTCACAGCAGAACACGACATAGGGCAGAATTCTGTCAATGCCTAGAGAGGGAGCATTTAGAATAACACAAACTAGAGGGGCATACTCCTCTGTTCCAGTGGTAAAGACCTGAGTTCAGGCTAGCCCCAATACAGAGCTAAAGTGCCCTGAGGTCATGGGTAAATCTGAAAGGCATCAGACCACAAGGACTACAGTCCTTGGGCAAGTCCTGGTGCTGTGTTGGGCTTGGAGCCAGTGGACTTGAGGTGCACACAACTCAGTGAGACACAAGCTGTGGCAGCCAAGAGAGAGAGTGAGTCACCTCTCCCTTAACTACAAGTAGTGCAGTTCTCGAAAAGACTCCTTCCATTTGTGGAAAGGAGAGGAAAGAGTAAAGAGAACTTTAACTGGCACCTCTGGGAACCAGCTCAACCACAAGTGAAGCCTCAAGAAGATTTCTGAAGCCCCCAATTCTAGGCCCTTGCTCCTAGATCACATTTTAGACACCCCCTCTCCACTGCAATCTCTCTCTACCCTGCCCCTGAACCAAAGGAGAAACTGTAGCCCTGAAGGGAAAGACTCTGTCCTGGTAGAATGTACCACCTGCTGAATAAAGAACTTATAGACCTTGAATAATCATTAGTGGCAGCCAGGCAGTAGTCACCATGACCCTTGGGTGAGACCCAAGCCTGTGTCTACTGTGCAGGCTTAAGGTGTGATCTGGAACAGTCCCAGCTCTGGTGGCCACAGGAAAGCTAGCATCACCCCTCCCACAAAACCAGACAGCCCAGCATGGAGTTGGAGACTCCTTCTGTTTGGGGGAAAGTCAAGAAAGAAAATGAGAGCATTTGCCTCCTAATCCAAATAATTTTCCTGTATCTAACCCAAGCCCACCAAGGCAATAAGTACCTCTATGAGTGTGCAGTAGTCACATCGTTACTGGCTTGGGGTACTCTCTAGAGCAGGTACAGTTGCAGTGACTAAAGACATCGTTCACAAAACTAAATTCCCAAATATCTAAAAGTCCTTCTTAAAAACCATGTGTACAAACAAGTCTAGACGATGAAGATTAAAATAAATACCTAACTGTTTAAACTGTCTAATGTCCATATATCAACAAATATCCACAAGCAACAAAAATATTCAGGAAAACATGACTTTACCAAAGAAACCAAATAAGACATCAGTGATGAATTTTGGAATGACAAAGATATGTGATATTTCAGACAGATAAGTCAAATAGTTATTTTGAGAAAGCTTAATGAACTGCATGATAACATAGAGAAGAAATTCAGAACTTACTTATCTCAGAGAAATTTAACAGAGATTAAAATAATAATAAAAAAGGAGAAATTCTGAAGCTGAAAAAAATCAAATGAAACTGAAAAATACATTAGAATCTGTGAATAGCACAACTGATCAAGCAGAAGAAATAATTAGTAAGCCTGAAGATAGGCTATATAAAAATACACAATCAGAGAAGTAAAAAAGGAAGAAATAAGAAGGAAGCATGCTTACAAGATCTAAAAAGTAACATTAAATTTAAAAAAGTTGTTAGTCTTAATGAGACGATAAAAAAAGAGACTGGGGTAGAAAATTTGTTCTAAGAAATACGAACTAAGAACTTTTTAAATCTAGAGAAAAATGTTAATATTCAGGCACAAGAAGGTAATAGACCACAAAGCAGATTTAGCCCAAATAAGACCAATTAAATACATTTAATAATCAAATTCCCAAAGGTCAAGGATAAGGAACAGTTTCTGAAAGCAATAAGAGAAAAGAGACAACACATAAAAAACCTTCAATACTTCTAGCAGCAGACTTCTCAGTGGAAACCTAACAGGCCAAGAGAGTGTCATGACATATTTAAAGTGCTGAAGAAACATAACTTTTTCTTCCCTAGAATATTATATCCAGTGAAAATATCATTGAAATATGAAGAAAAAAAATAAAGATTCCCAGACAACAAAAGCTGAGGGAGTTCATAAACACCGTATATCTTCTACAGAAAATGCTAAAGGAAGCTTTTCAATCTGGGATTAAAAGACATTAAAGAGCAATCAGCTGAAAGTGCAAAACTCATAGTAACAGTAAGTACACAAATACAGAATTCTCTAACACTATAATTTACTATGTAAACCACTCATATCTTGAGTGGGAAAACTAAAAGAAAAACCTATCAAAATAATAGCTGCAACTTTTTAAAAGGATAGATAGCATAAAAGGACAAAAAAAAGAAACAACTAAAAGTTAGAAAGCAAGGAGTGATGGGGCTCAACTGAGTTTTCATTAGTTTTCTCCTTGTTTTATAATCAGAGTTCAATAATCATCAGTTTAAAATAATTGGTTGTGTTATTTGCAAGCCTCATTGTAATCTAAAATCAAAAAGCCTACCACAGATACTTACACACACATACACACAAGAAAGAAATAGCAATATATACCAGAGAAAATCACTTTTACTCAGAGGAAGACAGGAAAGAAAAATCAGAATACCACAAGATAGTCATAGAACAAATAACAAAATAATAGTAGCAATCCTTGCCTATCAATAATAACATTGAATATAAATGTACTAAACTGTCCAATCAAAAGGCATAGAGTGGCTAAATGGATAAAAACAAATCCCAACTCTATGCTGACTAGAAGAAGTTAACTTCATCTATAAGGAAACACATAGAATGAAAATAAAGAGATAAGAAAATATTGTATACAAATGGAAATACAAAAAAGCAGAAGTGACAAACAGTTATCAGACAAAATAAATTTTGAGACAAAAAATATACGAAAAAAATTACTATATAATGATAAAGGGATACATTCAGCAAGAGGATATAACAATTGTAAGTACATATGCACCCAACATTGGAAAACTCAGATATATATAAAGCAAATATTATTAGAACTAAAGAGAGATAGACCCTCCAATAGCTGGAAACCTCAATACCCCACTGATATGGTGTGGCTCTGTGTCCCCACCCAAATTTCAAGTTGAATTGTAATTTCCAGTACTAGAAGAGGGATCTTGTGAGAGGTGACTGAATCATGGGGCCAGACTTAATTTTTATGAGTGAAATAATTTGTTTTGGTATATGCCATTACCTAACTAAAAGTAAATAAGTAATATCCTTCAAAGATAACCTTTAACAGTAGTATGTTTTTGGTATTAATAGATTTATCATTTTCATTTGACATGAACTACTCAACCTGAAGTCTGAATAGAAACTTTAAGTAATTATAATAAGTTCTTACATTTGTCTTTATAACTTGACAAAATGAATGTGGACTTCCAAACCCAACAAATGGTTGCTAAAATCTCAGCTCTACTCCTCCTATATTTGAATGTGAGCAAATCATTTAGTCTTCCAGACTTGGGTGTAATTTCTAACTAGACTATTGTACTAATGGTTATACCATAGAAAAAACTAAATATGAGGGTGCCTGACAACTAAGGAACATTAAAAAATTACAGATTCAAAAGTCAGCCTCTGAGGCTTCTAAGAAAAGAGATGAAAGAAATTTTAAAAATTTATGAAGGAAAAAAGTCATTTCGAAGAACTAGCACTAGTCACTAAATTTCAAACAGTGAATCTTGATATTGCAAATTATACATATGTTTCCTTTTGGGGTTTCACACACAGCACACAAACTTAGCAAGGGATCACTTGTCTCTGCACTCATTTTCTCATGGTTTGCCTTTGACAGTCTAATATTTCATCTGCCACTTTATCAATTTTTTTGCTATTATCTTTTATAATCTTTATAATTCCCTTATAATGTCCCTTATATAATTTATATAAATATAAATATATTTAAATATCTGCCATCTAAGACTATGATGTCTAGGCCCTGAATGTTTAGCAATAATGTGCAATTCAGCACTCACAATTCATTTCTAGATCATAATCCAAAACAGTCTCTGTGCCTCTAATTATTCCAGAAACAATAATGGAGAAAAGATATAATAGTGATATTATTATTTGGAAACATAGAAAGACTGCCATTTCCCAAATCTCTAGTTCAGGTGCTCTAGGTAACTGAAATCAAGTATATTTAGACTTCTAACCATTTAAATATACTTAATAAAATATCACTGGGAGGCCGAGGCAGGAGGATCACCTGAGGTCGGTGACCTCAGCCTGACCAACATGGAGAAATCTTGTCCCTACGAAAGATAAAAAAAAATTAGCTGGGCAGGGTGGCGCATGGCTGTAATCCCAGCTACTAGGTAGGAGAATCGCTTGAAGCTGGGAGGCGGTAGTTGTGGTGAGCTGAGATCATGACATTGCATTCCAACCTGGGCAACAAGAGCAAAACTCTGTCTCAAAAAATAAATAAGTTAATAAAATAAAAAATAAGCAAATAAACTATAATTGTTTTTCGTTACGATTAAGGTTCCTGTTGACATACGTGAGTTGACTTAGCATAGTAGTATATTAACTGAAATAAAATACAACATAAAAATTTAAAAAACTTTAAAATTATTTCTATAATTTATTGTTACTGCTTTTAACAATGAAGCAAGTTCAAATACATTAAAAACATAATGTACTTTTTGTAGAAAATTAGTTTTTAACTTTATATATGCTTTTTACTGTTTTAACTTTTTATGTTTAGTAGAGTATATATATATATGTGTGTGTGTGTGTGTGTGTATGTGTGTGTGTGTATGGAATGTATTAAAACTGAAGTCACAAAATCTCAGTTAAACAAAAATATGTATTTCTTTATTTTTCTATAAAAAATAATTTGAACATTTATAGAATTCCCACTGCTTGTAACATCTAAAAATAAAGTAACAAGAAATTAGGTACAAATGATAAATATTGCATGTAATAGTTCATAAAAAATTAAATTTCTCTACCAGGTTGGTGAGAATGAAGCTTTTAAAAAGATTTCTGGAGAACCATTTAGCAATGTGTATTAAAAGATGAAAAATTGAGTGTATTATTTTACTCCGTGATTTCTGAGAATTTGTCTTAAGAAAATATTATTTTTATGAAATGCCTGTAAAGATACTGAGCATAGAAAATGTTTCCAATAGTTAGATTAACAAATTATTTCAATAAAACATTATAGCCATAAAATGAAAGATAATTTATTAGATACTGAAATTAAGATTTAAAATGGATGAAAAATTACATAGTTCTCCAGAAGTCCTTAAAGTCCTGGTCAAAAATAAAGTAGTCACCATAAACTAAATTTCGTAAATTTTGGATAAAACAAGTGAAGATTAAGAAAGTCTTTAACATTCTGGGTTCTTGAAAGCAGGGTTATCTTATTTCTGATGAGAGAGGTCATACGATGGTCCAAGTGAACCATCACCCAAAACATAGAAAATACCACTTGGGACTTGAGGTATATATTGGAAAAGGCTGCAAGGGATGTCCTTTGCTTATAGAAAAGGACATATTTCTATAGAAAATATACACATCCTGGGAGAATGTACCCATGAATGTTTGTGAATGTCACAACCAAAATAGTGCAGAAATTAAAAATATTTATAGCTAAAGCATACGAGTAACTAAAAAATCCAGCCTACAAGGCCTTTACAGTTTTTGAATAAATCATAAGTTATGGGAACTTTAGGGATAAAAAGATTATGTCTGGAGAATCCAACTCGGAACTAGCCCAGAATACAAAATTGGAAATTTAATCCTCAAATATTTTTAAGTAAAGCCCATTCCAAGTTACCTATATGGTTATGAGAGATCTATTCAGACCTGTGAAATGTTCCAAGGTCCTGTGATTGAGTCAAGGTTTATATAGAAAGCAATCCTAAAAATAAAATTGTCTCTCTCAGGGGATAGGCAAGAAATGTTCTTGATATAAAAAAAGATTGCCCCAGCACAGCAATTCAGGAGGCTAGAAATAAGAATACTTACCCAGCCAGGCTTTGCTATTTCTATGATAGTGACTCTTCTGAAAGGTCTAACTCTGTCCATCAACACATATCACACTCCTATGGGAGGAGATAAGGCAGTGCATTTTGTTTGCTGCATACAAAGATTTATTAGGATCAGATATGGCAAGATATTAAGTTTGTATTTTCTATATATTTTTTTCTCCTTAATTTTAAAAAGGAAAACAAATGTTGTCCTCCATTGACTTAGGGAAAGTTTTTTGCAGAGTAAAAAACGGATCCTTCTTGGCCAGCATTTGCAGCCCAGAAGATGCTCTTGCAGGTTTTTGATCTGCTTAAATGCCATTTGGATGCTTATGGAAGTATCATAAACAATGGAAATTAATTTCTCCTAGTATTTAAACAAGTGTTAGAGAAAGAAAAATATTTCTTATTGACACAAATTTCTGCTCCAGAGGATTTTAGTAGTGCTTTTGTTTTATTCCCAAAGAACTTACCTGTTCAATCACCAGAGTTTATAGAGTTCTTGAAAAGATTTCCCTGCTGTAATATATAATATATATTACACTAACAGTTGCTGATTTCTTTTGCTATGGTACATTCTTTACTAGTGGTTCTGAGGTTTCATTTATGGATTAGATTACAAAACTAATCTTTCATCTTAAAATTGCTCTATATAACTGAATATGTCTGTGGTAGGCAGAAAAATGTTCCTACTGCAAAGATCTGCACATTTTACAGATGCCTTTAAGGTTGTAAGCCTTAAACTTAGTTGATGAAGCAGCAGCAGGGTTTGAGAGGACTGACTCCAATTCTGAAATCTGTTCTACTGCAGGTAAACTGATACCAAGCAACAACACATGCTACAGATAACTCATTTGTGAAAGAGTCAACTGATGTGACAAACTTTATTGTTGTCTTATTTTAAGCAATTGCCACAGTCATTCCTATCTTCCACAAGTACCATGCTGATCCATTAGCAGCCATTAGCATTGAGTCAAGACATTCCCTCCACCAATATATCCAAAATACTAAGATTTCAATACTTAATTAATATAAAAATATCTAATAAGATGTTTCTCATTCTTGCTTTTATAGAACTCTTTGAAATCCAATGTATATTTTACACTTAAAGACATCTCATCTCAGACCAGCCAAAGTTCAACTGATCAATAACCACACGTAGCAATGTATTAGACAAAACTAGTTTAGATAGTTGCCTATTTCCAAATGAATATTTTATTTCAAGATGGCCACTGTATAATTTAAAATTCTCAAAATATTTAAAAAGTCACAATTAATTGTGGGATTTAATATTATAATGTTTTAGCTCTAAGGATTTTCACCTTATTCTCTTTCTCCCAGGCTAAAATTTAATTATTCTAATGTTTCAGATTATTTAAGTTTAGACCATTCATATTTTCCTTTATAAACATAATTCACAAAAGGTAATTTTTTGTAGTTTCCTATATAAATGAATTAAATATTCACCATTCTTTACAAACAAATTTATCCAAACCAAGTTCTGAATGTTAATGTACTGCTATGTTCTTTGAAATTAACCACAGTCGACCAGCCTTAGTACCTATAAGAGGGCTTACTGATGTTGCAGTTTTTGAGTTATCATGTCCCTTATACTTGAACAACTGTAGTAGGTAAAAAAAAATGCAGGCCATACTTTTTCTCACATATAGATCATCTGGCTTCTGTCTTTGGGTGTTGTTAGGCCATTGGTTGTGGCCTTCTCATTATCTCTTAGCTGGATTTTGTGACCAAGTCAATCCTAGATTTTGTTTTCAAATTTACAAATGCTCACCTATTGTGTTTATACATAAATGACAAATAGTCTTGGTATGATACTATCCAGATGCTCTTTTTGTCCTACTCAATATGGTATATCCATTTCTACTATCTGTAGACATTGCATGTTGCTATGTTGAAAGTGAAAGGATAGTCATATTTTCACTCATTAGAGATGATTAAATTGCATTGCTTTGGTTCTGAACATATATTTTTATTTTACATTGGACATTCAATAATGTAATGAAGCTATGGCTTAATTTTTTCATTACAGATTTTTTTTCTCTAAAACATGTTTAGCCCTTTAAATCTAAAGATTATCTTAAAAACTATTTTTTATTGTAATATCTTTAAAAATTTTTAAATATTAATTTTTGTTACTAATGTTTCTGTTGGAATATTTTTGGCATTTGCATCCATCTTTCTCTTTATCATTACTTCAAGTGAATTGTTTTATGTAATAAAATACAAATCTATTTTTCTATAGAAGGAACTTCATTTTTCAATTATAATTATCTCATACTTTTAATTTTACTTTATATATTACTTATATGATGGGTTTATTTTGGTTATCAATTCGTTTTCTCAGTACTGCAATCTCCATTTTTATCTCTGTTGCTTTATCTTTATATCTTTGTGATCTTGTCATAATGAATTATACTTTAACAGCAAATTTTCCTGTAGAAATTTTTTTGTGTCTCCGAATTTTATACTTAAAGAAGTTAATTTCTTGTCAGCATTTCTCACCTGTCCCCTGCATGTAAATTCTATTCCTTTTACTTTTTTTCCTTCAGTTTTTTTTGCCTAGGAGATTTAATGTAATTTATTTTCTTTATTATACTACATGGGAAACCTTTATTACTTCAGTGTCACCTTACCTGAAGCTAGTTTGTCTTTCTTGCTGAACTATTCTCTCTCTCTTTCTCTCTCTCTCTCTGTGTTTGTGTGTGTGTGTATGTGTGTGTGTCTACATTGCAAACACTGAGGGATAAATCAGTTGAAACTCTGAAAATACGTTATTGGAATATTTTTCCTGTAGTATTTTAAGTGTCTTGTTAAATTTTCCCCACCAAATAAGAGTTATATTTCACTGCCATGGAGGGGTATTCCTGGAGTTTGCACTATACCCCTGATTTAGCATGAGTAACTAGAGCATCTGCTTTTATTGGAAGAAGTTAACACAGGATGTTCATTTTCACTGTTTTATCCATGTAGTAACTGCAGTCACCAAAAAATATATGAAAAAAATTAAAAATATATTTTTCTTTGAGTTTAATTATTATTTCAATATATATTGCCTGTCTACCAGATAAATTTTTACAGGGATTTTTGCAAAATATTATATGGTCTTTGTTAAATTATATGACATTGAATGAAAACATGATGAGCCTTAATTTAATTATTCTGTATTACCAGAATAATTATGCGAAGAAAATTTAATCTGATAATGTAAATGCACAGATGTAATAAAGAGACATACATCTTCAGGAAGAAATATTTATTAGATTTGATAGTGCTGATAATGTTATATGTGTTATAAGTAAGAAAGTCACTATAAAACTCCAATTGGTATAATTTAGTTCAAAGATGAAAGCAGAGATGTACATCATTTATTTTTTCAAAAATATCAAAGAAGAAACCAGGAATATACATCATTAATTCTTTAAAAATATACTTATGGAGCTCCTACTCTGAGAATAGAACTTTTCTAGATTCAGAGGATACAGCAGACAATTAGGCACATACAGTCTTATACTCCAGAATGGGTGGTAGATCACATATAAGTAGACAAATAAATCTGCAATATACTTACAGACTTTACAAAAAACAGTCAGGACAAAGGATATAGAGAGATATGTGACTATTTGATATGCTACCTTTCAAAGGCAACTAAATGAGTTGATTTATGCATCTATTTGATGAAATAGTTTGGAAGATTTCATTTGTGCATATCTGCTTGAGAGTTTAGGTATTTTAAAAATATTTTTATAAAATATAACATGCAATATAATACAACATTTTTGTGTATTTAGATAAATTTTAATACACCATCAACTAAATAGTGAAAAAATGGAGAACAATTGTACTGATGGAGTAAGAACAGTGGCACAAAATTAGAGAAGCAGCTCATATGAAACTATTGAAATACATTCAGATAGGAATGAGATATTATGTAGATAAGCATAGGGATTCAAGAGCCCCACACGTTGGGCACCAGAATGTAGAGATCCAGCCCCGCATCACACCTGTGGGTACCCTGAGTTCAGTGGCGACAAAGGAATAAGAAAAAGACAGATTAAGAGAGAAAGTGGGACCAGGGGACCATCACTTATTACTGGAGGAGAGAGTGAAAGCCCCTAGCTCTGGTCTCTCACACTATTTATTAGTTACAATCACTTTGATCTATAGGGTAGGTGTGGAGTGATGATGAGAAGAGGGTGACATGATGGTGGGGTGAATCAGTGAGCCAGAACTGAATCTGTGAGCTGGAACTGAATCAGTGAGCCAGAACTGGTGTGTCATTCTAAAGATTGATAACAGTGGAGTTTAGGAATTTTGCAAAACAAGAACATGTGGTTATCTTTAGCCTGTTATCTATGTGCAGCTGGTGGAATGCAGGCCTTACAAGGAGCCTACAAGTCTGGCGATGTCATAGTGCAATGAAGGGGTTTTATGTCCTTGAGCACAATGTTTATGGTAACAGAAGCTACCTCACCCTGCACCAGAACATGAGGCATGTTAAATAATGGCATATAAATGTGAACTCATTAAGTTTTGAAATTGCTGACATTCCAAATTTTGTATGAATTAATTTAAAGATAAGCAATACAATATCCGAGATTTTTAATGGATATACTTGGACTTGTAGAAATATGATATATTTGTAAAGATACTCACAATCTGAAAAATAAACTAAACTTGCTGAGAATCTATTCATCAACTCCTAAATGGAAAATTTACTAATTTAAATAAATGGGCAATTTGTATTAATACCTCAAATTTAAAACCAAAATGACATTTTATTTCAGTTTTTAAACTTCTAGATTATGTGAACTGAATATTGAAAGGTTAGGAAGTACATAGTGTTATAATTTATAGTAATTTATGATGAGAATGGTTGGCTACAATATTTTCTTAAAGGTTTATATGTATCTCTGAATGAGAAAGACATTGATTAAAAAATGCAACTGTTACCTAGAAATCTAGTTTTAAAACATTATTAAAATCAAAATGATTCTAAAATAAATTAATAATTGGCTTTACAATAAGCAAATGTTAAAATTGTGTCATAGATACACATTTAATGACATAGAAATATGTAATTATTTATATTAGTGATTAACATATGATGTAATGAAAAATAAATTAATTCTCAGCCAGAAAAATTTGAAAATCAGTTTTATGGAAAATATGGAGCCATTAAAGCATTTTATAAAGAACCATATTTGAATTTAGATAGCTCCTTAAGGCTGGAGAGTGAAAAGTCTAACAAAGTAGGTATGATGGGAGGCTGGGAGAACAGTCAGAACTCTATTATGGAATTGCAGAGCGTAAGTAATGAGAATCTGAATTATGAGAATGGTAAGAGAAATTTAGATGAGGGAAATGACTCAGACGAATTCAGAATTATTACTGCACTGAAATAAAAATGTTTTTGTTGATTAGAAGCAGGGAACAAATGTATAGATTGTTTTATATTGATATGACATCAACATTTCTAAGATTTATCATATAATTAATTATTGAATAAAAACCATGACTAAAAAAGTATTCTCGTGAAACCAAACAGCATAGCTTTGTGTCTTATGTGAGTAGTGAAAGGGTCAATATTCTCATCAACCTCAGGACAGATTTTGCGTAAACCTAAAATCCTCTTTCTATCTCATGGCAAATACAGAGCCTCTTCAACATCTCATCAAACTGAGACTATGGATGGACGAAATAATAATGAGCTGAGTGAAATGATCCTGAACTCTGAGAGAATTTTGTAAGGCAGATAGAATTAGGTAGACTAGGTACATTGTTCTCACCTCACCATTAGTTGGCTAAATAATGACCCTCATTATTGCAAAATACATATTTAAGATTGACTATTCTCTACATCATCTTTGTTGCTGCCTTTCCTCAAATACCTCCAAATGATGAGGAATTTTCTTTTTCTCTTGGTTACACAATTTAATTTGAAATAATTGTAAATATTAGAATGCTCTCTTTTGATTGAAACTGAAATGGCCCTTCCTCTCAACAAGTGATCCTAGATTTACCTATATTCCAGAGCCACACAAAACAAAGTCTAATTTATCTTTTATTTTCACACTGATTTCAAATATATATGCAGTTTTCAAATTTACCCTCTCAGTATAATAATGACTTCTGTAAATTAAATATAATAGCTCCCAAGTCCCTGCACTGATTTCTCAGGTAACATAATTCTAACCTTGATCTTTGTCCTTCGTGCTATACAATGTGTCTGCAACTTTCCTAGCACATTACAAAAAATTCAGACTTTCCAGCCAACAGTCTTTTTGTTCTGCTTGAATAGGAGATATTCCTCGGCTCTTTCTTGTGTTTGTATCATGTCACTCACTGGCAGCCAGGCATACTTACACACTACCATGCTAGAAATTTCAGATAAGAGGAAAGGGACAGCATGAGGGGAATAACTAACAGTTTGCCTTCCCTGGGAGCTTTGACAAAACATACTCAGATGCTGCTTACAATTAGGCAGTAAAAAGTAAGTGCTTCATCAATTATTATCCTCTTCATGCTACATCAAGAAGAGGGCACCACTTTCCCATCCTCCACCATCTACAACTCTCCATTTATGCACAGCCACCCAAACCATATGAGAACAGCGGTAATGAGTAGTTAGAATAGCAGCATGTTTATTTGCAAACAAGACACTCAAGCAGGGTTGGATATGCAACATTAACACTCATGCCAGGTTTAAAGACAGCTAAATCAACAAGCACTAGATGACAGAAAACCCAGAAAGGACAGGTGTAATTTTTGCCTAGGCTATGCCAATGCATAAATTTTTTGATAATCCTTTTTCATTAGAACAGCACTGCAATTGTACTTGTCATAAAAAAGAAAAAAACAAGTGTAAAAATCTTGACTTTGAAATTTCCCACATTATCTATAAACAATAATAATCCTTGAATGTTTTTCCTAATTCCTCAAATTATTGACTGAGCAGGTTGCTCAATACCCAAGAAATGTATTTTGATTTGTTGTCTAGGAAAATCTCACTTAAATATAAGAAATTTACTGACATGGTTTAGCTCATCTCAAATTGTAACTTTCACATGTTGAGGGAGGAACCTAGTGGGAGGTAATTAGATCTTGAGCGCCATTTTTTCCCATGCTGTTCTCATGATAGTGAGTGTGTTCTCACGAAATCTGATGCTTTCAAAGTGTTTGGCACTTTCTCCCTTGCTCTCTCTCTGTCTCCTGACACCATGTAAGAAGGTGTTCGCTTGTCCTTTGCCTTCTGCCATAATTGTACCTTTCTTGAGGCCTCCCCAGCCATGTGAAACTGTGAGTCAGTTAAACCTCTTTTTTTTTTTAAAAAAAAATAATAAATGATCCAGTCTTAGGTAATTCTTTATAACTTGTGAAAATGGACTAATACATAAAATTGGTACTGAGAGGGGGGTTAAGAAATCTCCGCCTAGTTCAGAGGATGTATGGAAATGTCTGGATGTCCAGACATATGACTGCTGCAGAGGCAGAACCTTCATGGAGAACCTCTACTAGGGCAATGCAGAAGGGAAATGGGTTGGTGCCTCCCAACATAATTACCAATGGGAAACTGCCTAGTGGAGTTGTGAGAAGAGGGCCATAATCCTCCAGACCCAGAATGGCAGATCCACCATTCTGGCTTGCACCAAGGGTCTGAAAAAGCCATGGGCATTCAATGCCAGCCCGTGAAAGCAGCCATGAGAGCTGTATCCTGCAAAGTGGGCCTTGGGAGCCCACCCTTTGCATCACTGTGCCCTAGATGTGAGACATGGAGCCAAAACATATTATTTTGGAGCTTTAAGATTTGATAAGTGCCCCACTGGGTTTTGTACTTGCATGAGGCCTGTGGCCATTTGTTTTGGTCAATTTCTCCCATTTTGAATGGGAACATTTACCCAATACCTGTACCCCCATTGTATCTTGGAAGTAACTAATTTGTTTTTGATTCTACAGGCTCATAGGCAGAAGGGACTTGTGGTGTTTCAGGTGAGACTTTGGACTTGGACTTTTGAGTTAATACTGGAATGAGTTAAGCCTTTGGGAACTGTTGGGAAAGTGATGTTGATATTCACTCAGGATGGCTGGCAAAATATTACAGAAAATATTTAGGAAAAGATATAGTCTCAAACCTTTTGAAAGGCCAAAAGATTTTACTGAGGTATGTTGAAGGCAGTGGCCTCATCAACATTAGCATAGGAAAGAGATAGAGACTGATCAAAGGCTTTACCTCACACCCATTTGTCTCACTCTGTTTGCTCAGGCAAATTTTGTACTGGCTGGTTTCTCAGTGGGAGATCAAAGGGGAATTTGCTGTTAAGAGTATTTACTCTGGGCCCTAAACCTAAAGCTTTTACCAGTAGTAAAATCACTCTTTTAACCAGCTTAATTATCACAAGTGTGTTAACTTAGAACCTCTGTTGTAAAATCTTGATGGAATAAATTTGTGGATGAACAGGGAGTCTTGGTCAGTGGTTGCATTTAGCCCTCTCAAAGCAGCTGACTGCCATCTCTAGCTGACTTGAAACACTGTAACAGTGTGACAGTGCATTCACTCATCCATAGTCGTTGAGTCAAGGCAGCAGGTCAGACTTCCCCAGGTGGTAACCCACATTTCAAGGCATGATTGGTTTTAAAATGTAAAAATGACATGAGATTTGGGAGGGGCTAGGGGCAGAATTATATGGTGTGGCTCTGTGTCCCCACCCAAATCTCATCTCAAGTTGTAATCCCTTCACGTGGAAGAAGTGACCAGGTGGGAGGTGATTGGATCAAGGGGTCTGTTTCCCCATGATGTTCTCATGATAGTGAGTGAGTTCTCATGATATCTGTTACTTTAAAAATGTTTGTCAGTTTCCTCTCCTGCTCTCTCTCCTGCCATCATGTAAGAGGGTGCTTGCTTCCCCTTTGCCTTCCACTATGTGAGTTTTCTGAGGTGTCCTTAGCTATGTGGAACTGTGAGTCAATTAAACCTCTTTTCTTTATAAATGACACAGTCTCAAGTAGTTCTTTATAGCAGCATGAAAACAGACTAATTCACATATGTTCTTTAAACATCCACAAACACCAAACACTGTAGTAATACCTTGGCTATATTCAAGAACTTTAGCAGTTTATCTTGAATGTTTGTTGTTTATGTTGTAATTCATTTCTCAATAGTATTTTGTAGATACCTTTACCTTTGTTTTGTAGATAATACAAAGTGGGGCTTAAAAAGTCAACCAATCTGGGCTTACAGAAGAAATAAAAATAAAAACTAAAAACCAACTAGAGGTAGAACTGGGATTTGAAATTCATTTAGCTTAAAGCCCAAGCCTGTATTCTTGTCAATTTGCACACTGTGTTGTACATTTGATTTTACAATATTTCCCATCAAACCAATTTTTTCTCTGCAAGTAAAATCCTACATCAATTTACTGGAACATATGTTGCACACACAAACAATATGCATTCAAGATAAAAGTACTATATTATCCAGTGTTTATAAAAAAACAAATGTATCTTTACAATTAAAAAATAATTCTTCATAATCAATGGCTTTCATATTTTATTTTGTCTGATTAAATCCTATACAACTATGAAGTCAATCTTAGTTTACTCTGCATCCTGAATATCTACTTTATCTAAGATTAGCAGGAAATAATTTAGTGCTAATAATAATTATTATTTTAAGTTTTTTTCTTTTGATTATTTAGTTTTTACTCCATGCTGTTGTTTCTTTGTGAGAAGTAATAAAATAAAGGGTTTCTTTTTAATATCTTATCAAAAAAAACTCAACTGATACTATCTGAGTAATCCAATTTCTAGTAGTTTAATTGCTCCTTAATGTTTATAAAAATGCACTGTGCTATACTCAAATACTTTAAGACTTCTGTGATACCTAGGGTGAAAATAAAACAACATTAGTGTCAACAGAACCTAAATGGAAGTCTGGCTTCAACATTTTCTAGCTGTATAAACTTTAGAAAATATTTAACATATTTACTTGTATGAGTACATTAGCATATCTTACTTAAACATATACTTAGATTTTATCATCTAAAATAGAGGTTCATTACATCATATAGTTGAGTTGAAGACAAATGCAATGACATTAAAAACAACTAGTATTGTCTCTTTTTTATTTCATTCTTGCCAGAATTAACAAATATGATTAACCTCAGGAAGAAAAGTTTTAGATGTTAAAGTATTTCTAATTAAAAAAATGTCTTCAAAACAAAGATGCAAACAAAATTTAGCATAAATCTATTATTAACCTGAAGATCTGGGAGTTTGGGGGAAGTAAATTTCATGTCCCCATCTAGTATTCTTACTATTCTTTTTCCTTTCACATGTGTTTTATTTGTCTACTTCTGCTTACAAAGTGTTTTCATGTTTCATTTGTCTTTAGGTATATACTAGCTATTGTGAAGCCTACTGGCATTGTGTACAATAATTATTTGTATTCTCACCACATAATTTGCCTACCTATTGCCAATTTCTTAATGAGAGAAGAAAACATGTTTTCAAAGTAAAGGATAGCGTGAGAGGGGCAGGACATGGGAAGAAGGAAGTATACAAACAATAGTCTTGTCAGATCATCAAGTATTTTCTTGTTTCTTTGCATTGAAATTAAAAACTATATGACAGATCTCTTGAATATTTTGTAAGCTAATTAACTCATTTATATAAAAGTCTCTTATTATAAAATTTTTATTTGCATAATTGTAAAAATATGAACTGTCAAGACTGAAGCCACTCACGTTTCTCAAAATACAGATTGGCCTTGGTTACTTTAGTATACAAGATATTGAAATCAGGCCATAGTACCTAGGGTGGGAGAAGTGAGGGGATGAGAGTTCTAACTCAAGATGAATATTTGACTGCTGCTGTGGCAGTGTTCAAATATCAGTTTTCAAAACAAATAGAAACACATTTTGTTCAATAAATCTAATTAACAAAGTGCTGAGTAACTGGTCTCTAAATAACTTGTTTGTATTTTCCATGAAGTAGCATTTCAAAAAAGTTAGAGCATAGATTTCTTGGCCATTTTCATTTCATTAGGGCTAAATTTTGGCATTTTGCTTATAAGTATTTTGTGGAAGAGGATTTTATGTAGAAAAGTATAAAAGTGTGCATAAACAACAAACATAAGTATATAAAATAAATATATGTATTGTCTTAGATTCTGTTTTCTCTTCCTTTTCCAACAGTCCTTAACAAATCAGGGTTTGCATATTGAATCTATATATTTTGATCCCTTATACCTTGTATAATATAACAAATCATTAATTCTAGTAGGCGATATTGCATAATGATTAAAAGTAGATGTAAGACAAACCTGGGTTCAAATCTACATTCTACAGTCATTCATTGTATAGTCTTTGACTAGTTACTTCACAGTTTTCAATCTAAGACTCCATGCATCTCTAGTCTATGCTGCTATAAAAAATGAATTAGACTGCGTAATTCATAAATAATAGAAATTTATTTCTCACAGTTCTTGTAATTGCAATGTTCAAAATCAAGATTCTGGCAGATTTGGTGTCTGGTAAAAGTTCAGTCTCTGCTTCCAAGATCGCACCATTAACACTGTGTCTTCCAGAGGCAAGGAATGCTATGTTCTCATATGGCTGATGGAACAGAAGGCAAAAGGAGCAAACACTTCCTGAAGCCTCTGTTATAAGATATTAATGCCATTCATGAGGGTGAGGCCCTTATGACCTAATTAACTCCCAAGGGCCTCACCTTCTAATACCATCACTTTGGTAATTAAATCTCAACATACAAATTTTGGAGATGACACAAACATTCAGACCACAGCGATGTATAAACTATGTACAATAATAACATGGTATTCTTAAGGTTGCTACAATGAATAAATGAGACCTGGCTTAAGATCTTAGCCAGGCACAAAATAAGGGTGCAATGAATGTAGACTCCTCCTGTTTATCATTAAGCTCAGAGTAACTAGATTGAGCACAAGTGTGATGAGGCAACAAACAATAAAGGGAACCAGAAAGAAAAAAAAAGGATAGAAAACTGAATATTTCATATTCGATTTTCAAAGTAACAGGTGGTTGTAGCAATTAGAAAAGTGTTTTTTTGTAAGGGACCAAAAGTCCAATCACCAGTCTTCAGTAATATAGGGGTATTACTTCCTCATGTGGTAGGAAATGATGTGTGTTGCTGCTAGCATCATTTTTGTTGCTCAGTGATATCATCAGACTCAAGCTTTTCTATTTTTAAGCTTTACTGTTTGTGGCTTTTAAATTTATTTCTACATTGAACTTCTTGCTTGTAATATGACTCTGGCTGCAATAAAATATTTTTTATTATTATATGTGTTAAAAATTTTCTTCATTTTGTGGGCATTTCTCTCCAATATTCAGGGAACTTGTCATGGTTACATCTTGCCATCATGACAACTATTCGTCTTTGCTTATGTTTCCTCTACAGCATTAAGCATTATTTAAAAACAATTCTCAGATAATAAAATTTCACATATTTCTGGTACATTGGAGCACCTGTCTATAGTCTTTGTATTCTAAAAGGTGTGCTTTAAGAATGCTTTAAAATGGTGCCTTACTTTGTCATTTGTATCTACCAAAATGCTGATTTATCATCTTTCTCCTTTTATGTATATTAAAAAACATAAGAGTCCCAAAGTTCCCAAATTTCATTTACTTCAGGTCTATGATTCTGTGCTTCTCAAAGAACAGACTGCTTTTGGAAATTTTTGTCAAAATTTAGTAGTAAAATTGACCAAATGCATCTAAACTAAAATACAAAATGTATTTTATTCTAAAAAGTGATTATGTGGCTCTAAGATAAAATGAATGTATATTTAAAGGCTATAGTATGTGTAATATATCATTTTCATATTAAATGACAGAAAATGATGATCTCAAGTTTGGATATAAAAACAAATTCCTGTCTTAGCAGACCAATAAAAATTAAGATCCTGTGACAAACTTTTATATAACACATGCAATGACTTAATAAATAGTCCCGATGGCCTTTTGCCATTCACCAAGTTGTACTTTGAATCAAGGCTCAAATTGTTAGTCATGACAAGTAAGAGTGTGTATTCATATCATAACTTTTAATTCATGTAAGGATAATTAGATCTAACAAAAAGTTATCTTTTATCTCTATCATGAAATTTTATTACCATAATTATATGAATGGTATAGATTTTTTCACATTTGTTCTTTCTCTAGAAATAATTGAGTCAAGTGCAGGACTTTAGAAACTGTGAAAATGGCTGTGTCATTTACAAAACCTGTAAGTTTCATTGATTGCTGTCCTCCTGTCTGATTCTATGCCTGTATAAAAGGTTACTTTCTCATTGATAAACATCTACCAGGAAGCACAGCAATAGAAGTTATTGATAAAATGTCTAAAAGGGGAAAATGCAATTGTGATATACTGTGGAATTGCAATTGGAGATCTGTTTTAAGACTTCACAGTTGAGAAGTAGCTTTATCTGTTTTCTCCTGCTTGTAAGTCAGTGTTTTATATCATAGGTTATTGCAGCAGGATGCTGCAATGACAGTTTCCAAATTTCTTATACTCTCTTTCCCACTACTCTTTATCTTAACTGCAACATCACTTTTCCCCAGGACTATATCTTTTCACGTTTTTCCCAGCAGAGGTTAATAATAGAAATAGCTGCCACTTTTTTGAAGGATCACTAGTGTCCAGTCCTTCACTCAGCATTTCATTGACAGTTATATTTATCGGAATAATAACTCCCTGAGTTTGACATTATTATTCCAATTCTATATAACCTGAGACTCAGAAAACCTTCATAACTTGCATGATGTTAGAAACCTAGTATATGGGTTGTACATAGCATTTGAGTTGTAAAACTTGCTCTTTATTTTGATTTGTCCTCTCCCCACATTCCATAATGCCATGAAATGGAGGAAACAGCAGTGTTCTCCAGGCCATAATATTACTTCTTGTTCACTGTGCTTCCACCTTATCATGTATGAAAAGTTTTCATTGTAAATATTATGGTATCTTGTTAAGTTTCTCTCTGTCAACTTAATGATGTCATCTGCTAATCTGCTGGTTACTATCTATACTGAACCTTTATTTCTGGCCTTAGATGATTTTAATATCCCTGTTGACCACCTACTTTATACCTTCATATTAATGTCTCTTAATTAATCTCCTTAAGGGCCTGAAAATCCACTCCAGCAAACTATACCCACAAATATGCCTGGTCTTTGTCCTTACCCCAAAATTTTTCACACATAAAATGTTATACTCCAGCATCTCACTCTTAACACAACTAGTTGTTCCATCTCTACTACTTTTGCCTCTTATTTTCTTTTCCTCATCATTAAGTTTCATGTCTTGACTTTATTTTAAAATATTAATCTGTTAACTCAAGTTTTTTGGATTACTTTCTCAATATAGTAAAAGCGTAAAAAAAATGCCATCTGTTAAGTTTTAACAACCATGTGACAGAAACTTTATATGTGATCACAGCTAAAGCTTATAAAGGTGAAGCAAAGTTCCCAAATTCAAACAGGAAGTTTGAAGAAATGACTAAATAGGATAAAGAAACATGTCTGCTTTTGTGATTTCAAAGTCATGCTTCTTTCACTATGCCATGTTGCCATTATAACAACTATAAGAGGATATCATCCTTTGGTAACCTTTCACCTATTTTTAGTGGGGACCAAGTGAGAAAATTCTTCCTCTAAATAATCATTTATTTCATAAAGGTAAAAATTGATTATTGGGTTGGGGGAAGGATTCAAAAAAACTTATTGTAATGGTTTTTTGACCTCTAAAAGACAAAATTGAGTATATCAAAACATAAAAATGAGTATATCAAAACATTAAAATTTGTATAATGAGCATATCAAAACATTAATTATATATTACATAATAATGAGGATATCAAAACATTTTTCAAAACATTAATTATATATCACATCATAATGAGGATATCAAAACATTAAAATTTTATGGAGAAAACAAGGAGGAAAATATACTTAAAAAGTTTACCAAGGGGATGAAAAGCCATGGAGAAACACTGCTATTAGGTCATGTTTCAAACTGCAGCTGAGTCCCCAGTTTGTGTATAAGCTATCTGCGCTATTTCAGTCAGTTACAATTCTAATTCACTTCAACTTTTACATCAAACTTTATTATTTCTTAGATGACTCAATCTTTCAGCAAACAAGCATATGCAAAATCCCACACATTTGCACACAGAATTAATAGATGACTTCACATCTCCCCTCATAGAGAAAACTAAGTTTTAGGCAAGATATTTCTCAATAGTCTACCCCTCCTTACTTGGCATCCTCTTATATGAATCTATACCCATGCTAATGTCTTATTCCTGTCCAAGTAAAACATGTGTCTTTCCTCACTTGCAAGAGATATACACACACACACACACACACACACACACACATATACATATACATATATATATATATATATATATATAGAGAGAGAGAGAGAGAGAGAGAGAGAGAGAGAGAGAGTGTCTCATTCTCTCCCTCAGTCTGGAGTGCAGTGCTGTGATCCTGGCTCACTGCAACATCCACCTCCTGGATTCAAGCGATTCTTATGCCTCAGCCTCCAGAGTAGCTTGGATTACAGGCACCTGCCCACCACACCTGGCTAATTTATTTTGTATTTTTAGTGGAAATGGGGGTTCACCACATTGGCTAGGCTGGTCTCGAACTCTTGACCTCAGATGATCTGCCCACCTCTGCCTCCCAAAGTGCTGGGATTACAGGCATGAGCCACCGTGCCCTGCCCATATATTTTTACTTTTACTTTTGGTATGGTTTTTCTGCGTTACTACCCAAATCTCATCTTGAATTGTAGCTCCCATAATTCCCACATGTTGTGGGAGGGACCCGGCAGGAGGTTAATTGAATGATGGGGATGTGTCTTTCCCATGCTGGTCTATGATAGTGAATAAGTCTTGTGAGATCTGATGGTTTTTATAAGGGGGAGTTCCCCTCAACAAGCTCTCTTACCTGCCACCCTGTAAGACGTGACTTTGTTCCTTCTTTGCCTTCCACCATTATTGTGAGCCTCCCCAGCTACATGGAACTGTGAGTCAATTAAACCTCTTCCCTTTATAAATTACCCAGTCTCAATATGTCTTTATTAGGAGTGTGAGAACAGACTAATACAGTAAATTGGTATCAGTAGAGTGGAGTGCTGCTGTAAATATACCTGAAAATGTGAAAGCAACTTTGGAACTGGGTAACAAACAGAGTTTGGAACATTTTTGAGGGCTCGGAAGAAGACAGAAAAATGTGGGAAAGTTTGGAATGTCCTAGAAAGTTGTTGAATGGCTTTGACCAAAATGCTGACAGTGATATGGACAGTAAAGTTGTCTTGTGTTTAGCATATAGTGTTATAAAAAAATGAATAGATACAGTTAATATGTTGAGGTTAAGTACATATTGGCCCCTCTGATAAGCTCATTCTAAACTTCAGATTAAGACAAGCAAAAGACACATGTTTTGAAGATAGTGTTTCATTCAAAAAAGAAAAAAGATAGCATACCACACTATTATGTAACCCGTCTGTGTTAGTATGGGAAATTAGAAAATGCTTTGAAAGAGCTACACTTATACAGAAGATTTTTTAATTTACACAGAAGGAAAAGAAAGTAAGTGAATATAAAAGTACAATGCTTTCAAGAGTGAGAGTCTCAGAATTTTAACTGTTGATGGAAAATTTTAAACACAAGCCATTTCTTATTTTGTTTGTTGAATCCAGTGTGGATTATGTGCCCAGTGCTCTAGATGCCAAATGGAAAATGACATGTTTACAAGTTAGTAGATAAGCAGCGTGGTGTTGCTGGAAGGATAAGAGTATTACATTCAGGCACATGCCAGTTCAACTTCAGGCAGTGTGCACTCAAGTAGGTTAGTTTTCTTTTGCTGAATTTTTTGTCTTTAAAACAATGATGTAGAAATATAAAATTTAGAACCAGCTTATCAGCGGGGCCAATATGTACTTAACCTCAATATATTAACTGTATCTCTTCTTTTATTTATAACATTATATGCTAAACACAAGACAACTAAGCCCTTGCCTAAGGAACGGGAATCCAGAAAGAAAGACATACAAGGAATTATGTGATTACAGTGTAAAATGCTAAAGATATCATGTAAAAAGTACATGGTGGTAGGAGAACACATATATGGGCCATTCAGATATGCCAGAGTGTCAGTGGAAACTTTCAAGAAGACTAAACTGAATGAAGAATGAAAACAGATGAAGGATACAGGACAGTATTCTCAAACTAGAGGAAATTGGAAGTGGCCAAGTCAAAGCATACTGCTGCTAGTCTCTAAAAGTGGATCCCGTGGATAAGAGATATGGAAGCTGGAGAGGAAATCTCATTCATCCATTCATCTTTTGCCTTAAAGAGATAGGGAAATGTGAGAGATAAAATACTTAAGGCACCAATCAGTAAGAACAGTGCCACAGCACTGAAGCAAGATCCACAGACCCTGTTCATCCAGGGACTAATCTTTGGTGGCTGGATGATGGGAGTTCTAGGGATGTAGAATCAGGATTGTGTGGAGGCTCTTGGGGAGCTCGGCACAGAAGCTATTTAAAATTCCCATACAAAAATTTCAACACTTACCAACAATGAAAATATTGCTTTTGTGTCCCAGCTAAATGTCAGTCCTGGAATTAGGTTAAAAGACTGGTAAGTTAGATTATGGCTTGAATTTATTTTTGTTTAAACTTACTTTATTATAATTTGACATTTTCTCCCCATCTTTTCTGTGTGTATGTGTGTGTGATCCACAGGATCTGTATGTTAGCTAGCAATGGATAGGTCAGGTTTCAAAAAATAAATTTCTTATTTTATGACATTGAATAGTTAATAAAATTTATAGTATAAAATTTATGATGCTGGCATGATGAAGACTGTGTCATTCATCTAAATTGACTTACAAATCAGTGACAATCACATTTGTATATAATTTTGCTATTTCAAAAGCACTTTCATATTATGAAATGTAATCTCATATTAATTTGGTGTGGTAGATGGAGCAGCTATTCAATAACTTATAAACATTCTCAAGTGAACTTTCATATCACCAGGAGTAAAGAGGGATGTGTATTGTCATTACATTCACTTTGTAAAGTATAACTTGAAACCTGAGATATAAAACGCATCTTGACAGGCAAAATGAGTTTGGTATCTCCAGACAGAAAAATCCAAAGAAATATATGTGGACATAAAATTTCCAAATGAAAGAACTTTCACAAGTGTTCTCATTTCAGTCTTTATAATTTTTAAAAAGGCCATTCCTCAAAGATCTCTGAAGCGCACAAATTTTGGAACTAGATTCTCATCTGAAAAACTTCTTTTCAGTACACCAGTTTAACATGGGTTTGAAATTTAGAATTTAGTTTTGGAATAAGTAATTAAATCTGTCTATTTAGCAGAACTTTGAAGCTAGAATTCACAAAATTCTTTGGTTAGACATGAGGCAACAACAAGGGTTCCAAATTGGAACAAATGAAAGACTACCGTATGGATAAAATAATGCTTACTTTCAGTAAACTTATTTCCAACCACTCTTACAGTCTTTGTAAAACTTGTTACAAACATTGATTGCACTAAACAATTATTGAGGAGCTCTGAGGATACAGAAGATAGGACTGCTGTACTCATAGAACTATTTCTTATATAGCACATACATATAAAGGAGCATTATAAAAATACTGTAATTGAGATTAGAGAAAAACACATTAAAAGTCAAAAATAAGAAATTCAAAGATAGTAGATATACTTTCTACTTGTGTATTCTTGGCAAATTTATTTTGAACAGTTAGTACCTATAAAATATTATATGTAAAAATTGTATAGATTGTTACAAAATATATATAATACTAGTAAAATATAAGAGGAGTAAGAGAGAAAAGGGGGAAAGAATAAACTCATTTATTAGTGAAAAAGTGAAAGTTATGTGCTTACATTAAAAAATGCTAGTGGATGATTGATGCATGCAGAAAACATAAATTAAAAACTAATTTTAAAAATGGGCATAGTGGCTAGTTTAACATAAAATAAGCTACCAGGAAACTAAGAACATTAAAAAGATGTAGAACTGATAATACTAGAAGAATAACAACAAAAAAACTCTTTAAATATCCTCAAAAAAAGTGTTTGTGAATTATAGAGCAAAGAATATGCATCTTCTATAGAAACATGGAAAATATAACACAGGATACACAATTTAAACATGCTGTGATACAGTCAAGATGAGATAAATCAGTCATACAAATAAAGGTAAAAGGACTGAATTTATCCATTTAAAGACAGATTCTTCCATTTTACTTGCAAATCAAGGTTCAGCTACGCACAGCACATGACAGAAAAACCTAAAGGAAAATAAATTAAAAAGGCTAAAAATAAAGGAATGAATAAGGTGTGTGAAAGAGATAAGAGAGCATTGGTAATGATCCTGAGGGTAGATAAAGTGGAATTCTAGCCTAAAAAAATATAATCAGCTGGACAGATCTTATGGGTATGTCAAATGTTACACCTTAATAATGAAGAATATAACTTTTTGGATACTCAAGCAACTCACAGAAAATGATAATATAATGAGCTAAAAGGAAATACTGATTCATTTGATGAAGTAGATGAATTACAAATGAAGCATAAAAACTTGTGAAAACTTAAAAGTACTTCTGAAAAATCCAAAAGTAGGCATTAACAATTATTACCATATCCCTGGTTTTGGTTAGAGAGTCTCACTGTACGAAGATGTTATCTCTAAGTTGATTTAAAAATTTAATACAATTCTAAAAGGATATAAAGCAGACTTTGTATGCTGTTAGATAAGTTGGTTCAAAAGTTCATATGAATAAACAAATAGGCAAGAGAAGCCAGTAAAATGCTGAGAAGATAAAATAAGAAATCAGAATATTAACCAGATAAACCAGATTTCATGACATACTATAAAGACTCTAATTAAAATAGTGTGGTACTGGTCTATGAATATAAAACTAGAGTAGTTTTAATTATTTGAGGTATGGATCTTATTTAATCTTTGTGTGTGTGTAAATTGTCTATTCATGATTTTTCCCATTTTTCCATCATGCTTTTGTCCTTTATTTCTCATTAAAAAAATATTTGTGAAGGACTTTTGTTAATGGTCATGAAAAGATATTAAAACCTACAATTTAAAAAATTCACGTAAAAATATCATTGAGACATTATTTTTTCACACTAGATTGGCAAAAATTAAAGTGACAACACATTCTGTTTGAATGCTGTGAGTAAATAGGCATTGTCACACATTGCTGATGGGAATAAAACCTGATACAATCCTTCTAGTGAAAAATGTTGAAACTACATTAGCACTTGCCCATGTTACCCAGAAATCCCACTTCTGGTAGTTAACTCTAAAGAATCAACAACACAAATATATGTGCGTGGAAGGTCACTCATTGTATAATTGTTTATAATTATAACATTGGAAACAGCCTAAATGTCTTACATAACAGAGTGGTTGAAAAAACTATGGTACATCCACACATTGGAGTATTGGGCAGCCATTCAAATGGAGGAAGAAGATCTCTATGAACTTAGATAAGTGGTTTTCAGCACATATTGTTAATTTTAAAAAGCTACAGTGCAAAATAGTGTTTCTGTTTCCCTTTATGTAAGACTAAGCACATATGTAATAATATACATGTATATAAAAAAGAACTATAGGAGAAGGAAGGAAAACTCAGAAATGAGATATGCTACCTACAGGGTATAGATTGGGAAGGGGTAAAGCAAATAGGGAAATGGAAGCAGTTAACAAGAGAGAGGGGATGGTGATACAGCTCTAATTATACATTTTTTATATTTTACTTTTTAAACTCTGATAAAGTTTCATATACCTCCAAAATAAATTAGATAATATCAGCTAGAAAGACAAAGAGGACAAAATGGAATACATATGGTAACAACCCTAAATTGATTACATATGCATGTATTAGCATACCTAGCTTAACTTTATGAGAGATATAGAAGAAACAAAGTGAATTTTAGAAACAGAATTTTTATAGAAAATCAAAATATCTGTACACAAATACTGTACCCTAGTTATTTTTCACAAGAATACAGGTTAACATTTCTGAAACTATGTGGATTATATATTTAAACAAAAAACTAAATATATTGTGTATAACTCACTATACAAAAAAGAATTTACAAATAATCATAGAGAGAAGCCTAGAATGAACCTTTTGGTGTTGGATTGGATTCAGAAATAGGAGAAATAGATAAATAGATATAAATAACAGCTACAGAAATAGTTAAAATATGTGCATAGATGGGGTAAGCTGTGCATTTCTGTGTGAATAGTACATATATTTACTAGCTATGTCCAGTGAGAGGATCCAGAAAAAATGACACCTGGGTAGCCATGATGGCAGTTAAGAGTCTTGCCTTCTTAGTATCACTATTATATACCAGAAATGAGAACTCCTGAGAGAAATAGGCAGATTCCAGGAGTGGGGCAGGGCAAATATAATATGAGTCTTAAATATCTTGTGGTGCCAGAAAGTGGTTAAAAAATGATAAGGTCGTGTTGAAATTACATAGAAGCCAGTGTTTAAATCTGGGACAATAGAACTAAATAAATAAGAATAGTAATACATTAAAAGCCATTAAATAAAATAAACATTAGGGAATCTGTATAACCTAAATAACTGGATAAATATATGAGGTAAAGAAACTGCCCTATTCACATTAGAATTTAAACTAACAAATGTAGAAATGCTGATGAGAATTATCATGTGGCAGACACCAGAGTAACATTTATTGTAGGAAAAATTCATCAAAGAATGATAAATTAGGGAGCAAGTATAGATTAATAATGAGAAAAAAGAATATTTTATTGTTTCAAAGTGTATTTCCCAAGATAATTGTTGATTATAATGAAAAAAAGTTTAATGTTACAGAGGAGAAATGTAATGTATACCAACTGTCTTAAATAAGTAATCAAAATTAACATCATAAACAATAAGAAATTTCAACATTGTGTATCACTCAATGCAATGCACTGAGAAAAGTATAACATCATTCATAGGGCAATCTACTCTAAAATGCATAATCTCAATGTAAACATGAGACAACATCAGACAAACCCAAACTGGTAAAACATGTACAAAATAGTACTCTTAAGAGGTGTCAAAGTTATCAATGTAAATAAAGTCTGAGAGCTGTCTCAGACTGGAAGAAACCAGATAAACATAGCAAACTGAATTCAATCTGGGATCCTAAATTGGATCTCATATTGGTAAATGAAAATTAGTGAGACCATTTGGTAAGTTTTAGTAGGCCTATTGATTATGTAATAGAATTGTTATCAGTTAAATTTTCTGATTTTGATATTTGTACTCCAATGCATTAGTTAGTAATACTGGAGAATTAGGGTGAAGGGTATATGAGATACTTTATTATATTTGAAAATCTTCTCTAAGTCTGAAATTATTTAAAATAATAAATTAAAAACAAAACAATAAAATCTTGGAAACAAACAATGTTTCACCTATTCCTTTATTCTTTCATTCATTTAACAAAGGATTACCAAGGTTTATTACGTGCTAGGAATTGTTCTCTGTGCTGGGAGCAGAGACATATATGGTAGATTAAACCATTGTTGTCTTTCAGCTTCTGTACTGTTTGAGGGGAGAATTTATAAAGAAAAAAATACACCGTGATTTTACAAAGTAAGTACAAGTCCCTTTTTGTTTTACAGAAATAAAGAAAATAAAATAGAGAGATGATACCATCACTGTTAACAGAAAAGGGACAGGGAAAAGAGGAAGCTTTATAACTATAGAGAGTCATTTCGTATGGCATCTCTGCAAAGTTCACCAACCAAATCTTACCACACATGAGGGTCTGAAAGAAAAGGAAAGATGCACCTTGGTGATGAAAATTAGAGCAACTGATCTCAATAGATGAATCTTTTTGAATCTTAAAATAAAGTCAGCTATATTATAGGCATTAAGATTTTCAAAAATACCTTGTGTTTCAAGCCATAAAATGTCTGTGCTAAGCTGGTCATATACAGAGAATTAAATATTACAATACATTTCTGAAGAAAAATGGATTAGTTGATAAGGAACATGCTTCTCTCGTTGGAATTTTTCTATATAGCAAAAAAAAAAAAAAAAAAAAAAAGTGTTCAATGTTTACCGAGCTTTAGATGCTTGACAAACCATTGATTCTCTTTGAAAGGAGAATGAAACTCTCATTAATAAAAATGCAGTTTCCAAGACAAGTTGAGGCCTGCATGATAAATTATTTTTCAGAAAGGGAAGACTAGTGCCAATAGATTTACTTCACGTAAACATGATTACATTGGAAACTAAAGTTAGGCCACTTTTAATATGAAAAAAGCACATGACAAAATGGTTCCATACTGACAAGAGTGGATTGGAGATAATAAATTTTGTCATTTTCTAAACAAACAAAGCTCAGGAAATTTTAGAATTTTTCAGATGTTCCAAAACTTAAATTACTATCTTTCTTCAAAATTGATTATTCCCCTTGCATTTCTTGTCCTTTCTAATGGCCCTGGCCTTCACAATTTGTCCTAGTAGGAAACATTTTCTCTTTTTATTCTCTAATTCCTTGATGTGAACTGAGTTTCACATGAGCTGTATTATGTCTTTAATTTATTCAGTTTCAAATTTCTTCTTCTTTCTATTCCATTCTCTTTGTTCAAACTCTCATCTCCTTCGACTATTATACTTTTCTCCCAGTTTATCTATTTTTCTCAAATATCTTCCCAACCTGAGCCATATCCCTAGAGTGATCTTTTGCAAACATAAGCATTTTCACTCAACTATCAATGACTCAATATTTCTACATCTAATTATATTGGCCTGACATACATGGTAAGTTCCAAGATTTTCATGTCCTTTATATCCTATTAACTTATCATTACATTCATATCTAACTTTTGCCACTTCACAAATATGTCATGCCCCTCACTGAGAGTCAATGTATTTAATGGTTAAAAGCGTGGGCTCTAGGTTTGGACATCCTAGTTAAAATTCTGGTTTGCTACCTATTAGCAGTTAACTTAGGATGCTCTTTCTGTGCCTATATTTCTTTATCTGTAAAATGGTGATAAATATGTTATCTACATCTCTGGCTACTGTAAAGATTAAAGGGCTATTCCTCTTCAATAATTTAGGGACAGACATGACATAAAGGGATTGCTCAATAAGTGTTAGCTATGATATTGATGCAGAAGCAAATCTCAAAACTTTTGTGAATGGGTTTTCTTTTCAGAAACATTCATTTTTTCACTCTATTTCTCTGTTTTGCAGGCTGAGTCATATTTTAAGAAATAGGCAAAGTTTCACACAATTAAACAAATCTTGTCTGAGCTCATAGATATTTATTATAGATCAGAGATCCCCAACTAACAGGCCGGGGACCAATACTGGTCCCCGGCCTGTTAGGAACTGGGCCTGACGGCAGGAGGTGATGACAGGGAGGAAGCATTATCACCTGTGCTCCATGTCCTGTCAGATCAGCCATAGTATTAGATTCTCAAAGGAGCACAAACTCTATTATGAATTGCACATGTGAGGGATCTAGGTTGCAGACTTCTTATGATAATCTAATGCCTGATGATCTGAGATGGAACAGTTTCATTCTGAAACCATCCACCGTCCCCTGCACTCCCCTCCGGCATCTGTGAAAAAGTTGTTTTCCCTGAAACCTGCCCCTGGTGCCAAGAAGGTTCGGGACCACTGTTATAGAGCATATCTTACTACTCTGTGCATGTTTACTTTTGTAATATTAATGCGCATAATATTTATATAGTATTAATCTCTCTGCTTTGCTGTAAAGTGCAAGTACAATACTTCCTACATCACAGGATATTTTATGAACACCGAATGAATTTATCTATGTAAATTTCTTCTGATACTGCCTGGTGCATTATGAGCAACATTCTAGTGTTAGTTGTTGTTATTTTAATTATTATTTTATTTTTAAAACTAATTTATTTTTTTATTGACATAAAATTATATGTGCTTATGATGTACAACATGATGTTTAGAGAATATAAACATTGTAGAATAGTGAAATCTAGCTAATTAACAACTGCATTACCTCACATACTTATCATTTTCTAGTGGGAAAACATCCATTCTCTTAGCATTTTTCAATAATACAATATATTGTCATTTTTGAGGAAGGGAGACTGCATTTTAATAATTATGACATCTCCAATACTCAGCACACATGTGACACTTAAGTTCAATAACATGTAAATAAATGCTATAATTTAGCAAGATTTAGTAAATTAAAACAAATTAAGAATTTTTCATTCATTTAGTGTTAAAAAACAAGAATTTTTCTTTTTTTTTTTTGAGACAGTGTCTCATTGTCACCCAGGCTGGAGTGCAGTAGCACCATCTTGGCTCACTGCAATCTCTGACTCTCAGGTTCAAGTGATTCTTGTGCCTCTGCCTCCTGAGTAGCTGGGATTATAGGCATAGGCAGGTTATGGTGGGAGAAGGCACCTGTAGTCCCAGCTACTTTGGAGCCTGAGTCAGGAGAATTGCTTGAACATGGAAGGTTGAGGTTGCAGTGAGATGAGCTCACACCACTGCTCTCCAGCCTCGGCAACATGGTGAGACTGTCTCAGAAAAAATAAAAAAAATAATGCCCATCAATGATAGACTGGATAAAGAAAATGTGGCACATATACACCATGGAATACTATGCAGCTATAAAAAAAAGATGAGTTCATGTCCTCTGCAAGGACATGGATGAAACTGGAAATGATCATTCTCAGCAAACTGACACAAGAACAGAAAACCAAACACTGCAAGTTCTCACTCATAAGTGGGTGCTGAACAATGAGAACACACAGACACAGGGAGGGGAATATCACACACTGGAGCTTAGGGGGTGGGGGGGTAGGGGAGGAATTGCAGGGGGTTGGGGGATTGAGGAGGGATAGCATTAGGAGAAATATCTAAGGTAGATGACGGGGCAATGGATGCAGCAAACCACTACCATGATATGTGTATACCTATGTAACAAACCTGCACGATCTGCATATGTATGCCAGAACTTAAAGTATAATAAATAAATAAATAAATAAATAGTCATACAGACAGCCTTCCAAGATGTCCTGCAATTCCTGAAAATGGTGTCTCTTGTGATTCTGTTTGTATGCCAAATTCTTCATGACCTTTTTACTAAACTTAGAACAACAGAACAGGTTTTAATTTGTAATTCAACGTCCTCTGAGCACTAAAGTTGAATCAATGTCCTTTGAGTAACTTTCCATGTTGTATCCAAGTGAGTTAGAAGGAAAAACACCAGGCTCTGAGTTCCAAATTAAGAGTCCTTTATTAGCCAGCGACCAAGAGACAGCTAATGCTCAAAATTCTCTTGGCCCCGAGGAAGGGGCTTGATTTCCCTTTATACCTTGATTTAGGTAGGGGAGCGGGAGCCTAGTTGAAGTGGAATTTTACAGAAGGAGAACAGGCCGAGTTAAATAAGGAAGCTTGTAACTAGCGGGCAGGAAGTTCCCAGGATTGTTGGCTGCTAAGGGTATTTCCATACAATCATTAAGGGGGGTAGCAGGGGGAACGTTCCATACAGTCAATCGCCAAGGAAGGTATTCACAGTAGCAGGTGGACTTGCCAAGCATGATGTGGTTACAGTGGTTACAGGTACTGTGAACAGTGTGAACAACTCTTAAGGGTTCAAAGCTTTGAGTGCAGCATGACCCAGTCATGCACCTGTGGGAATTGAGGCAGCAAGGGAGAAGCTAAGCTGGAGCTTATTGCTGAGATGGAGTCAGTTAGGCTAACACAAACTAGGTTATTAACAGTCACTGTGCAGACATAATATTCAATAAGCTCAAGTCATCCTCTTTGGTTTCTGTAATGGCTCAGCCTGAATTTCCCGTGTGTTAGTGTCCTGATAATAGATAACACTGCTGTACATAGAATTTCTTCACCTGTGGAAATGTACTCAAATTGGCCATGCTCTGCCTCTTACTGCTGGAGAATACTCTGTTTCCCTCTTAAAATTTCAAAGTCCCTAAGCTGGATAAGTGACAGCCAGTCACAACATCATAATTATCTCAGTTTTCCTCCCTGATAGTCTTTTTTTAAAAACTTCATTTATCATACTTTAAGTTCTGGGGTACACACACAGATTGTGCAAGTTTGTTACATAGGTATACACGTGCCATGGTGGTGGTTTGCTGCATCCATCACCCAGTCATCTACATTAGGTATTTCTCCTAATGCTATCCCCTACCAATTCCCCAATCCCCTGCTATTCTTCCCTTAGCTCCCCACCACACAGGTCCCGGTATGTGATGTTCCCCTCTCTGTGTCCCTCTGTTCTCATTGTTCAACACTCACTTATGAGTGGGAACACGCGGTGTTTGGTTTTCTGTTCTTGTGTCAGTTTTCTGAGAATGATGGTTTCCAGTTTCATCCATGTCCCTGCAAAGGATATGAACTCACCCTTTTTATGGCTGCATAGTATTCCATGGCGTATATGTGCCACATTTTCTTTACCCAGTCCATCATTGATGACGGTCTTTAATATTGAAAATATTGTCTTTATGGGCAAGAAAGAAGTTACCTAATACACTTGATGCTAGCCAGAGCTGATCACAGTACAAAACATAATTCTGAATTCAGAAAAGGAAGTGGCCATCACTCTGTGTGTGAATGCATTTATTTTCCTTATCTCGTCATTGATATTTCCTCTGCTTTAAATTTATAGAACACTATTAAAATGTAACAGCATATGTTAACTATCAGACAAAGAGTAAAGGCCCATCTAAAATTTAAAAAGAATACTAAGACTGACAAGCAAGAAATAAAATATATATATATATATTATGTGGAAAGCCCTCACAGACTACTCAATTTGAGGATAATGTTTATGACTTCTCTATATTTGACTTTCTAAGATGTGGCTTGTATATACCACTAGTGGATTATCCCAGCTAGGAATTTTCAACCTGACACAGCTTGAATTCCTCGGTAACTTGTGCTCACATGGCTCCTCTGGTCTTTATTTCAGGAATGGATGTTATGACAGTGGAAAGGAGGAAGAAAGGATATTAGGCTCTGAACATCCATCCATGTAAAACATTGAATAAGACTAGCTGTTAAACAGCGAAGGGCTTTTACCTCAGAAAGGTCATAATTGTGACTCCATCAAATTCTTCTTACAAGTACTAATTTGGGCCCATTTTACAGAAGAAGGAAAACTCTTGACCTGGTTAAGTCAATATAGAAATTTTACTCAAACTTGGCTTCTATTCCATATTTCATGTTCTTTTTACTGTGTCATATAACTACCAATAGTTCTAAACAGTTAACATATTTTCTAAATAATAAAGTATCATACTGATGTTAACCTATATATTTCTAAAGTACAATTGCTACGTAAATTAACTTTTATCACAAGGTGAATGTATTTTATCAAAATTCCAAGTGTTTCTGTTATTAGGCAATGAAAGCCCATGGAAAGAAACCTTAGAATATTGTGTGTATATACTTATAATCCTTATAATATTGTGTGTATATATACAATTTATATATAATATATAATGTATGTATTTCTTACAAGAAATCCTTATAATGTGTATATATGCACACAATTTTACATATACAATATCATAAGGATTTTAAAAATATATATTAAGAAATATACACACATTATGTATATAATTTCTTAGTATGTGTATTAAGAAATACATACACATTATATTTTTTACCTTAGGCTTTAGTATGTAAGAGGTTTTTAAGATCTAGCTCAATGCCCCCTTTGATAGATGGAGAAAAAGAGGCTCCATTAGGTTAAGTGATTTATAGTTTACTCAAGTGATAGGTATAACTGGCACCTTGAACTTGGTCTCTATAACTCATTTCTCTCCTACTATATTTGAGCCTTTTTTATATTCCCATAGAATATTTAGGAAGGCAATTATCAATATTTTACACATAGGGAAATATACCTAAAATGAGTGATAGAGCTACATCTTTGCAGCTAACTAACCTTAGACGTAACATGGCTAATTGGTGGCAAGGATGTCACTAAAACCTGATAAACTAAAACACATCAGAAAAGCTGTTAGGCAGGATGAGCAGGAGAACATCATAAACAAAATATGAGAGAAAGTGTTTATTTCCTGCATCTATATTTTTGATTATAAGTTTAGAATACGGAAAGAATTATAAACAGGCTGTAAGTAATTTTCATTCTTAAACCTCAGTCACAAAACCATAAATAAAGATCATGTAAAAATATAATTACCATAATTCTCGAATGTTCTAACTGAAAGGTCTGGCTAAGACATAAGGAAATCATTTATAATCTTTCAGTTGTATCCTAACCTCCAGCATTTGCTATCAACAAGCTCTAGTTTAGTGCTATGCTGATATTAAACATTAAAACACTATTTATGCTTTTATGAAAGTAGTATCTTACATTTTTATTGCAGATAGGTATTTTGAAATAAATCTGATAGAATATTTGGTAAAATAGCATGTATATCATTCTTTTCAATATTCATTTTCTTAAATTTGTTCACAGCAACAGAAACATGCATTTATCTATAATTATAACTGGTATTATTGAAAGAAAGACAAAACACAGAGGATTAGGGTTATTATTTTGTTTCTTATGTTAAGAAGATGTGTAACTTGAAGCAAGATATGTTGGGTTTTGAGGGTCTTACTGTTTGTCATATCTAGAAAACATAGCTTGATTGTTAAATTAGATGTGAATGTGTTATTCTTCCCTCAATGTTGCTAACATTCATAGAGCATTTCCTGTGAACAAGACACTATTCTTGATATCTGACATTCATAATCTCATTTAATCTTTGCATAACTCCTTAAAAGTTGTCTTTGCTTTGTAGATACAACCATTAATCATCAGAAAAGTTAATAGCTAGTTGAAGGTCACAAAATTACACCATGTCAGAACAGGGATTTACATTCACAGCTCTCTGAGAACTGAGTTTTCTGCTGTATTATATAAAATCCCAAACATCAAGGAGGCTTTTCCTTACATGTGAGCCCTAAACAACTTAAGCAAATGAGAAGGTATTAACATTTAAGTCCCACTCTCCTGTGAGCAAATGAAAACCCTTACATGAATATGCAAATTATTGCATAAAGATTTAGTTTATTCATTTATTGCAGATTGCAACTGCATGAAAGCAATACTTATAAAAGAAGTTTTCATATCTTTGTTTCTTCACAAATTTAATAGGGACCCTAAATTATTAAGACATTATTAATACATATCTCAGATGAGTAATATTCACGGATGTTCTTGCATTTTGATAAGAACATAGAGAAAATGTGATGTATTCTAACTAAGGAAAGTGAGGAGAAAGAACACATATGATGTCACATGAGAAACATTTGAAAAGACAAGTTATTTAGCCTGAGTAGTATAAAATTATGGAGCATATTTGCTATGTGTAAGCACAAAAAGGGTCTATATGCAGAACAACAATTACACAATGGGCAAGACATTACAGGATAGGTTCAACAGATAACAATTGCTAGCAAAATATGGCAGGATTTCCTAACAAAGTGCCTCAAACACAAAATAGGCTATCATCTGAGAGTAGAATAACTATCAAAGAGAAGTCAGCTGTCTACCTGTCAGAGAAGTTCCGGCGTGGATTCACTGATGAACTAAGAGTAGGAGGGATGATATTACTATAAGATATGAACTAGCAACACTGCAATTTCTTCCAAGTTCAATTCTAGAGAAGCCAACTTCTTTTGTGTTTATGAATGAGTGTTTTTCTTTCAACTTGAGTGCTTCAAAGACAAAGGAGTTATTGTCTTAACATCATTTTTTTATTGATGGAGATAATTCTGTCTTAAATTAAGGCTAAGAAGCCTTAGTTGATAATCCAAACACTATAAAGCTAAAGAAACATTGTCATGAGCCGTCTACCTAAATAACTAATTTAGAAGAAAAAATTCAAAGAGCACAGCATGGCTTGAAAGAATAGAAAACCACCGTTTGGCCTTTTGTACAGATCTAAAGATGCCACCGTGATTACCATGCCAACCCCTTATTTGTTTTCTTGTATTCGCAGAAAGTCTATCTTTGATATTGATTTTCTGGAGACAGGAAGCAGTCATATCGCAGTGTGCTTTCAACAGCTGAAGATTTTCTATATCTCATGATGTTTTATTTTAGGTAGACACAAACCATATTGCTTCCTTACTTTGACAAACCTCTTTTTCTAAAGATGTATGCCATACAT
Source organism: Cacajao melanocephalus (assembly GCA_963573385.1). Lineage (NCBI taxonomy): Eukaryota > Metazoa > Chordata > Mammalia > Primates > Pitheciidae > Cacajao > Cacajao melanocephalus. The sequence goes on along the minus strand of CAUYLG010073957.1, from coordinate 62,492 downwards.
ATCTGCAGGGGAGTTATGCTTTTAAAAGATATCTTTTTTTTGGCTGTAACGAATTTAGCTCATTTTCAGGGACAATATGGAAGAATTTATTTTTATTCTATCAACACATAAGAAATGTGTACCTCCAACTTCTAGTTTCTACTCAACTTTACCCCCTCCCAACCCAATTATATACCTTATTCATCTGAATTACTCTGAAACTTGCTCCAATATATTAGCTCAAACATCAGCCTTCTAGAAGTCATTCGGGCAACCTTCTCTTTGACTTCTTGGGAGCCCTTCTCTAGGTTCTCATAAAAATTTCTACCACAATCACTCTTACATGTATTTGCCTGTCTCTTATCAAGAATTAAAAAATGCTGCTGAGAGGTATAAACTTTGGTTATTGTCATTACCTTTTCAGAATCTGTTCCAATAAGTCTGTTTCTACAAGACAAAGGATAGGCACTCGGTGAAAGTTTGTTAGCCCAATTATGTATAAATCATCACTTATACATCACATCATGTGTGTTCTTTCTCCTCACTTTCCTTAGTTAGAATATGCTACACATTTTCTCTATGTTCTTATAAAAATGCAAGAACATCTGAGAAACGTACTCATCTTAGATATGTATTAATAATGTCCTTAAGAATTTAGAGACCCTATTAAGGATGGATGGGAGGTATAAGAAAAGATGTTATTTACAGCCTGAACTTCTTTTTGAGGTAAAGACACTGGAGAGGGCTATTTCTAGTGGATACCCAAAGGAAAATGCTTTTATTTTGCTTTACACAACGTAGGATTTCTTTTTATTAAGCTCATCCAGTCCTAGAACTCAAGTAAAGTCTGTTTCTTTGACTAGATATGTACTTCTCTGTCACACAGTCTCTCTTTGTAGAGACTCATATCTCATCTTCTTCATAAATCAGCTACTATTTATATCTTTAAATCTGCTTATACTTGATTTTTAAACCCATACTGTCTAGGATACTATACATATAGTCAGAAAATCTGGTACCTTTGAGTACATGCTAACCTAGAATATAGAAAATCTGATTATATCATATTTGGGGGAATTTCGAATAAAGTCATTCTGTGGCAATCATGTTGATACCTATGCAAGATATTCACCTTGTGCAGTAAACACAGCCCTAGACTAATGTATTACAATGGACTGTAATAAAACACTTGAAGAACGTGCTTATTAGTCACATTTTATAAAACTAATAATTATCTCTCATGCTTTACCTAATATCTCCACATGATAAATCATTAGTAGTGTATATACATATGCCTGTTTTTTACAATTTTTATTTTTCCTTCCTAATAGACTATATTTTTTTAAGGCAACTATGTCTTCATTATTGAAAGAAATTTTTCAGGCACAGAGTGTAGACAGTAGTCATGTCTTCCCAAATACAGGTCTCCCATGAACAATTAAACCAATGCAAGGTCCCTTTCTCAGTATCTGAGAGTTCAGTAGAAATGTTTTGTTTTTCCATTTTCTGTGAGCAGGGTTATCTTAACTAGATTGTTTCTGCTATGAAACTGTTGTTCCAGTCTCTGTTCCTTAATTCCTGGATCCTGATAGTTTTGAAACCTGCTTTTCTAGCCTTTTCTCTTTAATCTCCTCTTTCTAGGCCTTGAACCAACTTTATTTCCAATCAACCATATTAAAAAGGTAAACAAATAAAATTGTAGCAATGAAAGAGGAATGAATGGAATTAAGATAATGATATTAATTTTGTATTTATTAAATGAGTTACATAATATTCATTATATGCAATGTACTTTCAAAGGTAGATGTACAGAGCTGACATAACATCAAATTGAATTCTGATCTCAGAGAGATTATGTAATATATGGAAGAAAACATCATGAATAGTGAAGGATATGAGACATCTACATAAATGAGTTTATGTAGGATACAGAATATGATAAAATACCCTATGAAAGATCTAGATACATTGCTATGGGAGTTTTTAGGAGAGTAAAATTAATTGTGGCTTAAGGAACAAAGGTAATCAGAGTAATATTTGAAAGGAAAATAACAAACATTGACACGTGGAAATAGAAAAGTTGCAGCAAAGTCAAAACTTTGTAGACAGCATGTAAAATATGAGTAAAATAGTGCAAGTGAGAAAGGTACAGATGTTTCAGTCAGTAGGTCACTTGACTGGAAAGCCAAGTAAGTGTAAAGGAGCAGTGAGAAGAGGTCATAAAATAAACTGGAGATGAGATCATCATAGGTCTTGAATGCATTTATTTGGAAAGTTACTAGAAGCCAGCATGCTTTAGGGAGAGAATATTAGGCACTCCTTAAAGGATAGATGGGAGATATGAGAAAAGATGCAAGTCCTACTGGGAGACCATCACCACCACTGTCTCCCTGACACTGAGCATGAGCTAGCCTTTAAAATTCTGAATATGCTCAGCATTACAAACAGGAATCCTTTTTATTCTCCAGCCCTTTTCATTTGACTTTCTAAAAAATGAGAAACATACTCTTTGATAAATCATTTCCTTTTAAAATAATATTCAGGTTTTATAGAAAAAAGTTAAAAATGTATTTGAATCAGTAGAAACTGAAAAATGGGCATTGTTTGAATTTTGTGCATGACTGATACATATCTTTAATTGAGTCTATTCTTAAAAGCACAAAGAATTCTTTTTTTTTTCTTCTTTTTCTTTCTCTAATTTTCCTTCCCTTCTTTACTTCTGTTATTATTTGGCTCTGACTTTTAAAATGAATGTTTTTCCTCTTTATAAACTAGGTAATAACTTGGCCACCAACATATTTAGAAGGTCACTTATATTATTCTTTCTTTTTCAATGCAGAGAAAGACACTCCATGGTTTTCTCCTACCACGCTTCTGTGAATATAAAGACATCACTCTTTAGAGTGCCCATGTATCTTACTGAATCATTTAGCATTTGGTAGAATGGGTTCAGGCACCCAATCTGGTTTAGGGAAATACTTGCAGATACAATTTTAAAAGCCATATGTACTAAGCTATAGAAAAACAATGGTAGCTGAGGCATCTTTAAATATTTAAAACATATCATAAAATATGCTGACTTCCTTAATAATCACATAAAATGTTTTTGCACACATTGTTTTGTTTCAGTGTTTAAATAAACAATTGCATTAAAAAACACTTTACTGCTCATAATACTCCTTCTATGGATATAAAGAAAAATTAAAGTACCAAATTCAACATAAAACAGTCTCACAGATATTACTAACAGACAAGACAAATGTTGTTCTGTTTAAATGTAACACTAAGAAATTTACAGTGCCATATTACTTGGCATATACTGCTGTCAGGCATTATGTAATCTAAAATCCTGGCAAAATATCCAGGTTAAAGTGATTAATGTTTTCTCAGTTCAAGTATTATAAAATATCAGTGTGAAGTGCTGCTGGTTGATTGGTAATTGTACACAGAATGTGTCCTGGTAGGATTTCACTTTCCTGCCAGCACAGTGCAGTGCTGTTGCCCAAAGGCTCTTTGTTAACGTGTGAGGAACTCTTACAGAACAATTACCATTGGTTAAAATGTACTTTAATGAATATTGAAAGATATTTGTTTTTAATTAGAGGTCAATATATTCTGGACAACAGATGGCCAAATCTATTTAGGGTGTACCTGAAACACAAATATGTTTTAATGTTATTCTTGCTATGACTTTTGTTGACAGGAACATGTGGGAAGGATTTGGAACTTCCTAGAGACTTGTTGAATGGCTTTGACAAAAATGCTGATAGTTATACATACGGACAGTGAAATCCAGGCTGAGGTGGTCTCAGATGGAGATAAGGAACTTACTGTTAACTGGAGGAAAGGTCATTCTTGCTATGCGTCATCAAAGAGACTGGCTGCATCTTGCCCCTGCCTAGAGATCTGTGGAACTTTGAACTTGAAAGAGATGATTTAGGGCATCTGGCAGAAAAATTTCTAAGCAGTAAAGTGTTCGAGAGGTAACAGTGAATTAAAGTTTGTTAAATTTTCAGCCTCATGAGGAAGTACAAAAGAAAACCCTATTTTCTGGGGAGAAATTCAAGCCAGCTGCAGAAATTTGCATAAGTAACTAGGAGCCGAATGTTAATCACCAAGACAATGGGGAAAATGCCTCAAGAGCATGTCAGAGACCTTCCTGGCAGCCCCTCCCCTCACAGGCCAGGAAGCCTAGGAGGGAAAAATGGATCCAGACTGTGAGCTGGATCCATGCACAGTCCATGCTGTGAAACCCAGAAGCTCCAGCTATTGCTAAAAGGGCCAAGGTACAGCTCAGGCCATTGCTTTAGAGGGTGCAAGCCCGAGCCCTGGAAGTTTTCACATGGTGTTGGTCCTGCAGGTGCACAGAAAACAAGAATTGAGATTTGAGAACCTCTGCCTAGTTTTCAGAGGAGGTGTGGAAAAGCCTGGATGTCCAGGCAGATGTTTTCTTCAGGGGCAGAGCCCTTATGGATAACCTCTGTTAGGGCAGTGCAGAAGGGAAATGTGGGGTTGGAGACCCCACACAGAGTCTCCAGTGGGGCACTGCCTAGTGAAGGTGTGAGAAAAGGGCCACTGTCCTCCAAACCTCAGCATAGAAGATCCACTGACAGCTTATACTGTGCATCCAGAAAAGCTGCAGACACTCAATGCAGCCTGTGATAGCAACTGGGAGGTGTGCTGTACCCTGAAAAGCCACAGGGGTAGAGCTGCCCAAGGCTGTGGGAGCCTACCTCTTGCATTAGTGTGAGCTGGATGTGAGACATGGAGTCAAAAGAGATCATTTTGGAACTTTAAGGTTTAATGACTGCCCTATTGGATTTCAAACTTGCATGGGGCCTATAGCCCCTTTGCTGGGCCATTCTCCCATTTGGAATGGGTGTATTTACCCAATGCCTGTACCGCCACTGTATCTAGGAAATAACTAACTTGCTTTTGGCTTTACAGGCTCATAGGGGAAAGGGATTTGCCTTGTCTCAGATGAGAGTTTACACTTGGACTTTTTGGGTTAATGCTGGAATGAGTTAAGACTTTAGGGGACTGTTGGAAGGGCATGATTGTGTTTTGAAATGGAAGGACATGAGATTTGGGAGGGGCCAGGGGAAAAATCACATGGTTTGGTTTTGTGTCCCCACCCAGATCTCATCTTTAATTGTAATTTCATAATCCATATCCGGATCTCATCTTTAATTGTAATTTCATAATCCATACACACACACACACACACACACACACACACACACACATACACACACAAACACACACAGGGACAGAGAGAGAGAGAAAGAAAGAGAGAGAAAGAGAATGAAAATGCAAATGCAGACAGGGAGATAACATCCAGAAATTTAGTGCCTGGAGGGCTTTAACATGCAGTGCCAAGTCTTTTCTTTGCATTTATATAATATTAAAGGGCAAATAAAATATCTCAAGATAACATTTCATAGCAGCTAAAGTTCCCCATTTCATTACCTACAAGGTTGTGAACTTTTACAATTTACACTGCTAGTCCCTTTCCAAGTCAGGTTTTTATCTGGAGTCTTAAGTTGGATAGAGGAAGCCATATAGGCTAAGATTTTGCCATTTAAATAATCTCAGTGTAGATTTATATTTGTTTAGGACCCAGAAAGTCAAGACTTGGAGGAGGAAAAGTGGTATCACTCCCCTTATCAGCTATGGCAACATAAAATTAGGGTTCACACATACTCATAATAGGGTATCAGCAAAGGAATAAACTTTAATTATATTTAAGAGTGAGTAAGGCATCCTAGACAAAGAACCTTGCGACACCAATATACAGGATATAGTTTAAATTATAATAGGCTTCCCCCAAAATTCAACAACTTTAGTAAAGCTAATGGGAGCATCAGGCTGAAGAGAGGAGAAAAGCCTGAGTGCTGCTAAGATGCAGACATAAATGATTGTCAGTCATTATTGCAGAAGTTATAAGATATGCAACTTCTTCAATTACTTTTGCAAATAACATTACTCCTGTAGAACCTAAAATTGGCCTTTTGAGATATCTTTTCAGGTTTTTTGCATTTCTGACACCCATGGCTCCACATAGACCTACCTGCTCCTATAGCCCCATCTAGAAGCAATTTAGCAGACAGGAGGACAGCTTTGACCCTCTATGATTTCCTCTCTGTCTCAACCAATCAGTAGCAAGCCTAGCCATCCCCACCCATCCCCAAACTGCTTTTGAAAAACATCTAACCTAGGAGCTTTGGAGGAGATGACAAGAGTACCGACTCTGTCTTCCATGTGATGTGTCTGGCCTTGTGTCTATTAAATTCTTTCTTTACTGTAATGTTGCTGTCTTTATTTGTACAGTGGGCAGGAAGAACCTCATGGCAGTTACATAACTTCAAAATATGTAATAGTCTCTCTGTGTCTATAGGAAAAATAGTGGAGACACAGAGAGTATCTTTTAAGGGGATTAGTTTATATTTTATTGTGTAAATTATAAAGGAAGGCCAGTAATCAAGGATCAAAGATGACAAGAGTCACAGAGGATTTCACAAAAGCACATTTAGCACTCTTCTTCATGCATTACTGCTCTTTGACTCCTCGGTCAAGCCAGAACAATGGCTGCATAGGGCCACTCTTCTCAAATGCTCTCTCCTCCTCATCTAATGTCAACCATAAAAACATGGGAAGGCTTTGTATGGTTTTATACATTCCTGTTCAACTCGCTAATAATTGAAGAAATAGATTGTTCTTATATTTATCTTGTAAGTTTACTGGCACACAAAAAATGGAAAATGTAAAAAAGTTTATATATCTTACTATAGCAACAAAGTCAAAAACAGAACATGTAACTCATAGATTATCAATCTGCCACCCAAATCAGAAAATATACATTTTTGCTAGAATTTTATCATGTATATTATTAAATTTAATATAAAACCAATTTTAATAGCTTTTGCAGAGTTTTAGAGGAAGGTATAACTCAACTAACAATTATTGGTGCTACTATTATTTACAAGAAATACAAATTTTTAAGATCAGGTCAATTTTTTAATATATATAAAAGAAAAAATCAAATGGATGAAAATTTTAAAAATTGGTTCTATATTTCCTATTATTGAAAATTTGAAAGCTAAAATTTTATAATAAAATGTCAAATATATCTTTTAGCAGACTACAGATTCACTTTATTTAGTTTCATCTCTCTAATCTGTCCTCTTATAGAAAACAATCTCAGAATTAAAGTGAGAAAAATCCAATTTAAAATTGTGTTGGTTGCCAGCCTCAATTATACTTGGAAAAATCTTGAGAAAAGTATTTTCAAAATTCTCATGTAGGTTGTAATTAGAGTTGGTGAGATAATGTACATTTTATAAGTTAGCAAGATTCTTAAAGCCTATTACAAGAGTTACTGTACAGCTGTTAGGAAAACACACAATTTGCTTCCTGCAAATTAAAGCAATGAAAAAAATAAAATAATGCCTTCAACTCAGAAGAATACATTACCAGTATGACTTACAGAGGTAACTATTTACCCCTTTGCTAAACTGCTGAGTATGACATAGGCAAGTCACTTCACTTATCTGCACCTCAGGTCTTCATTAACAATGTGGAGAAAATAATACTCCTACATTATAGCACTGCTTCCTGGGAGGATTAAATTAGAAAAAGTATATATATATATATATATATATATATATATATATATATATAAAATAAATAACTAATAAAAGTTACTAATATGCTTCTATTGTTCTTAGTATTAGTGTATTTCTACTTTAATGAGATCTATGTTGTAAAAATTATAAACGACAAGTACAGTTGAGTTTTAAAAACCTTTTTTAATAGCATAAAATGACTAGAACCATCCAAATACCTCTCAATGTCGCTTTTCCCAAAAAAGTAATAAAACACATTTGATGTCCTTTTGAAAAAAAAAATGATATGGCTTGGCTTTGTGTCCCCACCCAAATCTCATGTCCAGTTGTAATCCCCACATGTTGAAGAAGAGACTGGCTGGGAGGTGACTGAATCATGGGCAGCTGGGGGACAGTGATTTCCCCTCTGCTGTTCTTGTGATGGTGTTCTCATGAAATCAGGTTGTTTAAAAGTGTGTAGCACTTTCCACTTCACTGTCTCTCTTTCTCCTGCGGCAGCCATCTAGGATGTGCCAGATTCCCCTTCACCTTCTCCCATGGTTGGAAATTTCCTTAAACCTCCCCAGCCATGCTTCCTGTACAGCCTGTGGAACTGTGAGCCAATTAATAAACCTCTTTTTTTTTTTTTTTGAGACGGAGTCTGGTACTGTTGTCCGGGCTGGTGTGCAGTGGCGCTATCTCAGCTCTGCAATCTTCACCTCCCAGATTCAAGTGATTCTTCTGCCTCAACCTCCTGAATAGCTAGGATTACAGGCGCCTGCCACCATGACTGCCTAATTTTTTTGTTTTTGTATTTTTAATAATGACAGTGTTTCACTATGTTGGCCAGGCTGGTCTTGAACTTCTCACCTCGTGATTGGCCCACCTCAGCCTCCCAAAGTGCTTGGATTACAGGCATGAGCCACTGTGCCTGGCCAAAACCTCTTCTTTATAAATTACACAGTCTCGAGTAGTTCTTTATAGCAATGTGAGAACGGACTAACACACAGATAGTTATATAGATAGATAATGTATTACTATGTATTTATGTATCTACTATACACATAAATATGTATTAGTATACTATGTATACTAATTGAATATATATACTAATTAAATATATATACACTAATATGTTTATATATATATATATATATTTATTTATATATTTTGAAGCAAGCCTTTGTATATCTAGTAGTTTTCTTCACTGAGCTTTGTCTGAGCCAGGCAGCTCAAGAGTGAGGCATACTAAAATAGCCGAGAGTATTGACACATACTTAAAGTTGAGCTCTATGTAATTGTTTTACACATAGCTTCTGGGTAAAGCATAATCAAACTGAAGAGATTTCCACTTACATTTTGCTTACATTTCTATATCACAATAGATAATTAAAACAATATTTATCCATACTGGAAATTCTAGAGCAAAAACTGCAAGACTTGCTGAAAATACATATTTAGCTTTCCTTATTTGCAAGATATGGTAAATTGAGAAATAAATTATTCTAATGAATACTATTCAGTAAAAACAATGGGAAATAAAATAATTTGGTGTGAAAGTCAAATTAGGGAGGCTCATTAAAATCTGTACATCTTCCAAGGATGCAGTGTTGAATAATTCATTAGCTGCTTAACATATTTACACACACTTAAAAACCATGCAAACTCTTTTTATTACTGTTTTTTTCATTCTGTAAAAGGATTATCTATATTTTTCATTTGCAAGACTCCAAAAATTTAGATGCAAATAATTAATATTAAGCTCTTTCTAATTAAATTAGCAGAGGAGATTTAGCTGAATCCACTCTAGGTACTCAAATTAGAGACTGTCTCATTGCATTAAATAGAGCGCGTTTATCACAGATGATAACCTCCCAGACTATGTATTTGATATGACATTCAATGAAGAAGGAAAATGAATCTTCATAGTATTGTAGGCAAGATGCACAGAATCTTGTGTTTAATAATCTGCTATAGAAGTCTTGAAGCAAATATAAAAAATATAAACACTACTGTTTTTTAACTGAACCAAAATGTAATAACACCTAAAGTAAGTTCTGCTAAGCTGACCAGCTTTTCAGAACTACATAAATGAAATAATTTTGCAGATATATGCATAAACAGACATAGGTTATATACAAGCATCAGAGTATATATGATAACTTACATCATACTAAACAGATATAAATTTGAAACAACTAGACTATTGTGTTCTTCTTTTAAATATCATGAAATATGTCTATATAGAAAATCTGTCACCAGTTTCATTAGATATTTTAATATATATTAATTTATTCATATATTGAATTCCTATTCCATGCAAATAACCATGCTAAATGCAACAAACATAACTATGAGGAACAGCACATGTCTGTCTCTTGCCTCAGTTCCTTCCTAGTAATCTGTTTTATAAAAGTTTCTGACAATTTTATAAATAAAGGCACATGAACATATAGAAGTAACTTGGTATTTTTATCTACTGGGATATAATAAAATTGACTGAAAGACAAATGTTGCTTATATATTGAGAGTAGCATAGATAAATAAAGATAATAAATTCCTAAATTTCAACATTGCTTGAGAGATTGTAGTTTTGTTTAAATACAATAAATTGGTTTTAGAATTGACTACATTAATGGAACTATTTTCTTCGTATTTTTAAGTAAACACTATAAATGAATTTTTGTAAACTGCCATATTCCTAACAAACAAGTGATGTTCTATTTAATGTATTTACTTGTGGTTGGGATATAATTAACTGACTTAATCCTACATGACCTTGTTTTGCTTCTTAGCATATCTTTTTTAAAATTTGAGATGGAGCCTCACTCTGTCGCCCAGGCGGGAGTGCAGTGGCACAATCTTGGCTCACCACAACCTCTGCTTCCTGGATTCAAGTGGTTCTCTTTGCCTCATTATCCTGAGAAGCTGGGATTACACGCATGCGCCACCACTCCCTGTGAATTTTTTTTTGTTTTTTTTTGTTTTTTTTTTTTGTATTTTTAGTAGAAGGGGGTTTCTCCATGTTGGCCAGACTGGTCTCAAACTTCTGACATCAAGTGATCCACCTGCCTCGGCCTCCCAGAATGCTGGGATTACAGGCATGAGCCACTGCACCGGCTGCTAATTAGCATAATTTATCAATTTATCCTGTAAAGTCCTCAATTTTCAAGCAAGGGCTCTCCACCTCCCCACCCCCAAAAAATAATCTCCAATGAGCATGCAATTATTTCAGTTACCACCATGATTCAAGGTTTGACTAAAGTCAGAAATGTAGGTTTCTAGGATGAAGGAATCAAATGCTAAAACTAGAAGAAACTTGAGCATTTATAATAACTTTGCTCAAATACTTCTGCAGAAATACCTTTCTATGCCCTATGAAATAGGGAATGGAAAGTAATAAATCAACACTGCTATAGCAGACTTAGATTTCACTCATGAATGTAAAATAAATTGTTTCTTACACTTACATAGCATATTTCTCTCATTCTTGACATTTCACAATTTTCTCTGACAGTTACACTTCTGTTCAGTCAAGTAGGGTCAGCATGGCAAATTGGAAATATTTTACAAAGTTTCAATTTTCAGGAGAATAAACCAAAAAAGAAGCCCTTCACATATTGTTTATGACCCGCCGTATTTATAAAGCTTTCTTTTGCTTACTACTTCAATCCCAGTTCATATACTGACATTTGTGACATTTTTCAGATTCAAAAAAATATTTATCACATTCTATTGTAATTTTTTTAATGTGCCTGAGGCTAGGGAAACTATGGGATGTTCTGTAAGGCAGTGATTATCTGCCCAGGGTTTGACATTAGAAAATCTGGCTTTAAATCCTAGCTCTGCTCTCCTTTATGATCTAGCTTTTTGGTTGCTATAAGATCTATCCTTCTATTCTTTTTGACAACTAGAATCTTGATATGCTGTAGTAGTAAAGTGTTCAGATAAAAAGTTGTATTCCCAGCTTCCTTTGCTATTAAGTCAACTATGTAATATGCTTTTGGCTGATGATATTTCAGTGGAAGTTTCCAGACGGAGCTTGGGAAAGTATCTTAATATGAGGACAGGGACTCAGGGGAAAAAAACCACTGACTTTCGCCTTTCTTTTTTTCTATCTGAGAGGAAAAGAAAAACTGCCTAGAATTGAAGCTGTTCTTTTTTTAGTTGACTATGAAAGAGTGAGCACATAGTACTGATTGATAAGTTTATGGAAATATCAAAGTCCAAAATCCTGATTTCATCATGGAACCACCATCCTACCTTGAAATGCTTACTTCCAGACTTTTAAATGTGTAATAAAAATTAAATTCTTATTTTGTTTAAGCTACTGCTTACTTGGTTTAGTCTTTTTAGATAAATGTAATTCCTAATTAATATATTAGTTTTATCCTTATGCGTATAATATTAAATCTGAAATTCAGCTCAAAATTAAAAAAAAATTCTTCATTCATAAAATGTTTCTATCAGAAATTATTTCAATAAGTGAGAGAATCAAATAAGAACCACGAGGGAGGGATTATCACAATGCTTGCTATCAAATTTGCAGTCAATGTATCATAATAATTATTGTTTTGTGTGCTATTTCAAAGGCAGAAACTTGCCATTCCTTTTCTTCTTTTTCTTTTAAATTGTCCACTTGATATGTTACATCTGAGAAACTAAAAAGGCAATCAATTATTTAATGACTTAATTTTAACATAAGTACAATCGTGTCTTCACAAGTCTCTAATTCTTAAGTATAACTAATCTATTTATTGGTTATTCTAAATAACTATGAATTATATGAATTATGGGTACAATTAGTACAGTTATTTAACTGGGTGAATATCAGCAGTCATGCATGATGAATTGCTTTTAAAGTTTGTTTTTCTAAAACTTGCTCTGAATTTAAGTTTTTGAAAAAATCCCTTGTGTGCATACTACTATTTATTTCAAAATACAGAAACAATTATTGCTTTAAAATTAAATTGATGATTTTATGAATAAAAAGAAGAAAAATTTTTAAAAATTTAAGTATAATTTGAGTTTACATGCCTTTTAAATGAATGTTTGGCTCTTTATAAGGCCCTAGAAAGGCATAAGTGGTATCAATTTAGACAGTATATGAATCGTTTTAAAAAAACTAAGAACTAAAAAGAATTATGGTAGCAAATTTATTAATGATTTGAAGAGACTGTTTTTAGAAAAAAGAAAAACTAAGAAAAAGCCCAAATCATGCTTCTACATGTTCTATGAAAAGCTGAATATTTATTCATTATTTTCACTGTGTTATCTCAATTTCAGTGACCAGTTTCTGATCAATTAATATAAATTAATTTATGTTTAAGTAATTATTTTTTCATTTATATTTCAAAGAATCATAGAATTTCAAAACAGAATATTATTGTAATCTTAATATTTAACACTTTAAATGACCTCTTTGCACAAATAAACTACTCGATGAACTCCATTTACCACTTTTTCTTTCTTTTTCAGCTGTGCCAATTCTTTCCAAATTCACTCAGAAAAGTAATTTTCTATTACTTGTCAGTTTCTCTGGCTTATTTAGTTGAGTTGTTTTAATGTTTCATTTGACATTTTTAATTCTGACACTGTCAATTACTTCCAAAAAGCAATTGTTGACGTTGACAATCAGACACAGACTTACTCAAATATCTATTCTCCCCACCAAACTCTTCTGAAAATTTTCCAAACTGATGCTTCCTCCTCTCACCTAGATATTCTAATTACAGAGTCTAAAATATGTCACTGCAATCTATAAAATATGAAACAAAAGTATTTAACTGCAGAAAAAATAACTAGTAATGAATAAAATATGAGTTAAGAGTTCTGAAATATAGCAAATTATCAAAAGCTATAACTACATTATTTGCTTAACTGAAACAGAAATGGAAGAATTTAAGCTTTCTTGAGAGAAATTGAAGTTCATTTTTAAATTTATTTATAAATATTTAGAAAATGCTAATTACATATATGATTAAATAAAAAATGAGCCTGTGAATTACTTGAGTGCCAGGTCCTGTCTGTTTCATCTTAGACTCCTTTATCTTTTAACATAGAAATAAAAGGAATCCTATAGAGGAACAAAGGTGAAAAGACGGGAATAAAGAAGATGATATTCAGGCAGGAAAGGAAGAAAAGGTCAGTGGGAGACAATGCCTCATGGTAAATTGAAGCATTGCCTGTGCAGAAGATAGAACTTACCTCTAAAGCCAACTTTTATATTTACCACCTGTTCTTGGGCCTCACTCCCTCACCTGAATAATGGGGATGATAATATCCACTCCATAGAATCCTTGTGAGGATTAAGTAAGACCATGGCTACAAAGTACCTGATACATAGTCAATACTTAATACATGGAATTTCAAATAGTAGGCCAAATATAAAATAATTTGAGGCACATTCTCTCCTAAATCCTTGTTGGTGAAAACAGGACTCAAGACCAACCCAATTTTGTCAGACAAAATGATGAAGTTATGTGAACTCAAAACTTTAAAATCTAAAATAATTCACATATGTTGAAAACTCAAAATAATGAAACCCAATAGAGCAAGTAAAAATGCAAATGCAGAATAAAGAATTAACTAAAGGAGTTCCAAAGGAAAACATAAATTCAATCCCTGGTAGACAAAGCTAAGGAAACTCAGAAAGAATGAGAATGTGCAAGGATTCTTTCACTCCATATTGATCAACCCTGTATTAAAACCCTAGGTCCTGCCTTAACCATCTCAATGTAAAAGAATAAAATAAAACTAGAAACTGAGTTAAGGGTAATAAATAATGCATATAGAAAAAATACTTTAAGACAAAATGAAAGAAATTATTTAAGGGCATTTAATTTAGCAAGGAGTACTCAGTAAATTGACATAATTAGAACCAAATATCAACAACTCTAGTTTTCTATTTGTTTTCATTTTTGTCTTTTATACATAAACAGCTTAAGTTCACAAAATATCAGCAAGATAAAAAAGAAAACAGAAAGAAAAAGAAAATTAAAAAAAATAGAGGTGAAATTAAAATGAGGAAAGCATTTTGTTAGAGTTAAGAGTCCCTTGTGCAAGAAAACTTTGGGGAAGAGGTCCAGGGGTGTTTTATCATATTTAGCCTTGGTGTATCCTTAAGCACCTCTGAAGAAATAAATGATACACTGAATTATAAGGTATATTAGCTCTAATACTAGACTAGAAATTAAACTCAGCATTATAATACAAAGCAGATAATTATATACATATGTTTTTATAAATAAAAAATATATAATCCTTTTATATCCTTTTTTATGATGAGAACACTTAAAATCTACTGTTTTAGCTATTTTCAGTATGCAGTATACATGCTGCATACATTGTATACTGAAAAAAATGTATTTGTGTGTGTGTATGTGTGTGTTTGTGTATGTTTGTATACACATACACACAGAGAAAGAGAGAGAGGGTCTCATTTTGTTGCCCAGGCTAGAGTGCAGCCCTATCATCATAGCTCACTGTAGCCTTGAACTCCTGGGCTCAAGCCATCCTCCCACATCAGTCTCCCAGGTAGTAGGGACTACAGGCATGCCAGGGTAATATTTAAAAAATATTTTAAATTTTATAAATACTGGATCTTGCTATGTTGCCAAGGCTGCTCTAGATCTCTTGGCTTGAAGCAATGCTCCCATCTCAGCCTCCTTAAGCTGCCAGGATTAAAGGTATCAGTTACCACACCTGGCAATAATAATGTTTAATATTTGTCAAGCATGTAAAGTACTAAGTAGTCTAGTAAGTCATTTAGATGTTTTTTGTTTTTCGTTTTTACAATTTTATCTTTGTTTTGTTGATGTATTTACTTTTAATAGACAAAAATTGTGTGTATTTATTGTGTACAACATGTTTTGCAGAGTGGCTAAACTGAGCTAAGTAACATATGCATTACCTCATATACGTATCCTTTTTTTGCTGTGAGAATGCTTAAATTAAAATCTCCCTTAGCTATTTTCAGTATACAATACATTGTTTTTTACTATATTCATCATGTCATTCAATAGATCCCTTGAACCTATTTCCTATGTCTAACTGAAATAAAGTTCATTCTCCATTAAACTTTCAGATAGGAAAATACATTCTCATCTTAGATCCTTGCTGTGGATCAGATCAAGCTGCCTCAGTACCTGGGCTTCATACTTTGAAAATGGTTTTACCTTTCCTATGACACCATCTTTGCATTCAGAAGAAGATTTCACAGGTGATAAACAAGATGAGTTAGAGAAACAGCACAACTTACTGTGTAGTTTTCTCCCTCTAAATATGGCATACTTTAATCACTGGACTTTCAAAGTTAAAATAGTATTCTGGTTTAAAAAAGTAAAGTCTCTAAGAAGGCTGAGAGTAAATAAACTTTGATATAACATTTGCCAAATTTAATAATCATTAAAGAACTTTTGTATTCTCATAAAATTACTGAATATCCAATGCATGTAATATTTCTCGGAATATAATCTTCTAATTTAGAGATCCCCAATCCCCTGTGCTGTTGAACAGTATGAGTCCCTGGCCTGTTAGGAACCAGGCCATACAGCAGGAGGTGAGCAGCAGGCAAGCAAGCATTGCCTCCTGAAGCCTGCCACCTATCAGATCAGCAGCAGGCATTAGATTCTCACAGAAGTGTGAATCCTACTGTGAACTGCACATACAAGGGATCTAGGTTGTGTGCTTATAATAATCCAATTTCTGATGATCTTAGGTGGAACAGTTTCATTCAGAAACCATGCCCATCCCTGCCCCCGCATCTATGGAAAAATTGTCTTTCATGAAACCAGTCCCCCATGCAAAAAAGTTTGGGGACTGCTATTCTAATTGCTAATCAATTGTATTGCTTACCCAACTCCAGATATAAAACTATTTGATATATTCATTACTTTTATTTTGGTTTCTGGTATATTCCAATTTATTCTTTTTATTAATTATCGCTTCTCTTTGTTCTTGTTCTTGCATTTTGTTAGGATTTACCTAAGTCTTGAATTAAATATCTATTTCTGTGTTTATCCAAAACCCCCAAATCTCTGATTATTTAAAAACTGTTTACAAAACATATTTCATTTGATTTCAATATAGTCATGCTTAATTTCATACATTTTTTTTCAAAATAATGTAAGATGCATTAAATCAGAATGTCAGATATTGAGCCAAAGAATCCCTGTTTTAACCTTTCCATGTGATTCTGTACCATTATTGACAACGTTCCATTATCCCCTCTAGGCTATATGTCCACTTTAGGGCCCTAGCAGGGTCTTCTGCATTTGTTGTTTTGGTCTGCCTCCCTCATAGACAACAGTCTTAAAGGCAGGAATTGTGCCTTATTATTGCGTTTTTATTCCCAGCCCCTGCACAGTGACTCATGCACAATAAAAGCTTAACACTAATCCCTTATTTAAAGGCATGCCATTGTTCACACTAAAAATCAACTTTTACCTAGCATATATTGATTTAACTCATATTTTTCCTTATTCTCTTTGAAGGAGATATTTTGAACTTTTCTGATGTCTTTTTCAGGACTAGAAAAGCCTTGGCCTATTATATGCTTTCTTGACTTTTATCCTATTTCACTTATATCAGGATTTCATCAGTAGGTTCTCAGAACAGCTGGAAATCAAAAGGCTTTAATCACTTGCTAGCAACTCAGCATGAAAAAAAAATCTTACTTTATTTTAGAATAGATTTTCTTGCACTTATAGCATTTGCCCCAAAACTTATCTGCCTAAGAAGACAAAGAAAGACAAAATTTATGTCCAAGTTCACGTCTAATCATTACAAGGGGTTTGAAAACTTAAACATAAACTTTTGAGTTTAAAACTACTATAAAAAATACTAGTTTCTAATCCATTATTGGAGAGAAGGTCTTTTCTGACATGTTTTGCACAAACCATACTTGCTTTCCATTGTGACAAACAATTCTCTACGTCTCTGTAGTCATAGTAGTCTTTCAGGATTTTATACTGTGGCACAACCTATAAATATACTTAGAACAATTGGTTTTCCCGGTTCTTATCCATAAATGGTTTTTCTCAAAGAGAATCCAATTATTTTGAAATGTCATAAAGCTTTACAATTCCACATATTTTGATTTAAACTGGTTAGCTGTAGCCTTCAGATTGTTTGTTTGTTTGCTTCTGCTATGTTTATTCCTAGGCAGTTTTGTTCCTGGTTGATTATTCTAAATGTTACACACACACACACATTTGTCCTAAGTATACCATTCTATGTTCCCATCAAAATTCATTCTTCATATGTAGGACTAATTTCTTTATTTGTTAAATCTGTATTATCTTTTTTCTGCTTATCAGCATATTAACTATGTCTAAATTAGTGTTATCTAAACTGATTATCATATTCTCAAAATCTTTCTCATGGTGTTCCAAATTAAGCTTGGCATCTCCATATACCATTTCAAGATATACTTGTGTAAAGATTTTATTTTAAAGGTAAGGAATGTGGTACAAGAAAAGAAAGAGAGTGCAGACACCAATCTTACCAAGAGACATCCAATATACAAGTCCCCTATAGGCTCTTTTCTAGATCTCAGGCTTGAACCACCAAGATACATGCAAGGATTCTTGGTTTTGGCAAAACTCAAAGAGAAGCTCTTTTAAGTGATCATGCTAAGCTTGTCGAACCAATTAGGCTAGTTGGACAACATTAGTTAAAAAAAAAATTGACCCAGAAAGTCTCCAGAGTATTTCTGATCTTAAACAGTTTATCTTAAATTCAACTGTCTTACCTTGGCCAAGAGTGAAAATGTAGACATCCAGCTATACTCAGAAATAAAGATAGAGCTTTTCCAATCTAGCTAAAACTATTTCTACAATTTCATATGTAGATTTCCTTTCACTAATGTTTAATGAAAGAAAAAATATATACCAAAAATTGAAAAATGATTGTAAAATAACAACTTGCTCTTAAATGAAAAAAAAAGTCATCTAGCTTATTTAAAACTTAAATAATTAATATCAGTCATTACTCATGTAAACCAACCTGATACAATTCACAGAGGCATTTGAACCAGAACAACTCCATCTTGAATAGGAGCTGGATAAAATAAAGCTAAAACCTACTGGGCTGTATTCTCAGATGTTTAGGAATTGTAAGTCACAGGATGAAATAGGTGGTCGGCCTAAGTTACAGGTCATAAAGCCCTTGCTGATAGAACATGTTGCAGTAAAGAAGTCAGCTAAAACCCACCAAAACCAAGATGATGACAAGAGTGACTTTTGATCATCTTCATTGCTACACTCCCACTCATGCCATGGCAGTAAAAAATGCCATGGCAATGTCAGGATGTTACCCTATATAGTCTACAAAGGGGAGACATGAACAATCCACCCCTTGTTTGGCATATAATCAAGAAATAATCATAAAAATGTGTAATCAACAGCCCTTGGTGCTGCCCTGTTTATGGAGTAGTCATTTTTTATTCCTCTACTTTCTTAATAAACTTGCTTTCACTTTACTCTATGGACTTGCCCTGCATTCTTTCTTGTGCAAGATCCAAGAATCCCCCTTTCGGGTCTGGATTAGGTCCCTTTTCTGGCAACATCTTCCTGTAGACTATGAAGCAAGAATATTAAGAAAACCACCTATTCAAAGGCTAACTTTGGGTAAATGGTGGGGTCAGATGACATCTTTCTGGCGAATCATGGAAGAGACGATACTGAAGAAATCCTCCCAACCCAAATGAAGTAGACTGCAGCATTGATTGGCCAAATTTCGGCAAGTAGGGGGGTTCCTGGATAAAGGATAGGACTGGGTTAGAGACCCAACTTAGGGGAGTTAGTCTTTCCTAAGTAGAGAGACTTAAAGGCTCCTCTCAATAAAAAGCAAGGATGCTTGACAGACTTTGGGTTTGAGGCCCAGTTTAGGAAGGTTAGAGTCTTTCCTAAGTTTCAGGGGGTTAGAGGTCCCTCTCTGTAAAGTCCCTTTCAGATGAGAATGGTTTTGGCACTATGAGATGTTAACTGCTTTTCTCTTTGAATTAATCTGCCTTGCACCTTTTGCTCATGGCTATAGGTGACAGAATTAGGCAGGTACAGGATCATGGGACATGGGGAGCTTTTTCCTACCCAAAGGGAGAAATTTGAGATCTAATGAGACTACTGGAAAAGATCACTTCACTACCAATAAACAGTCGCCTAAACTTTTCAGGGTCACTGCAATGGGTGGGTCTTTCTCTGGTCTCCCTGAGCTCTTGGCCTTCCCTACCCTGCCACAGGCACTGCTCTTCTTTTTAATTCCTATCTGTTGTGTTACTCAGGCCAACCATCTTGCCCAGAGACCACAAGTTGAAACTCATGGTCAGAGGTTGGATTAACAATGATGTGGCCCAACCTGGGGCAAGTTTGAGTCTTGCCAGTTTGATATTGGGTGCTAAGCAGAGTAGCTAATGTCTTTGTTTTGTCACATGTATTTTTCTCTGGCCAGAGGGGGAAAAGATAATTTTCCTTTGTGTTGCAGCTTGGCCCCCAGGGCTAAGGGCCAGAGAGTCAGGTCACTAGGGCCACTCAGGGAAAGAGGACTCAGAAGCCTGCATGCCAGCAAAAGGGTAAGAAGTTCTTACGAGTCAGACTTCTGGCCTCAGTCTCTCTATGTGCAAACCAGTTGAATGAATGTTAAAAATCACGTTTATCCCATCTGTAAAGTTTTGATTAATGGGAAAAAGGATTTGTGACAGTAGCTATAGTGAATCTGGTGTGCTTTGTGTGTCTTTCTGCATTGTTCTGTCATAAAGAGGGATACCTTAGGATAGAAAATGGGCTTAAGGAACCTGTAAGCCTGCTTTTTGAGATGGGCTAGTAAACTGGTCAGTTACAAACTTTGCTACAGGTCCCTAAAAAACAAAACAACAAGAAAAACAACAAAAAAATAATGGATGAGGTTTCCTTCTTGTCATGTATGTCCTTGGGAGCTTTACCTTGTAACCAAGTGGCCATACTTTCTCTTTTCTTAATGGCAGACTGGTTTCAGGGTTCAATTCCTGGCTTAAGGAATGAGTTCTTTATCATCTTTGTGTCTGTGTATTTGCATGTATTGTGTATGTGATGTTTATATATGAAATAACTTTGAATTATTGGCTTAAAAATAAATGCTTAAATGAAATATTTTGTCAGAAATGTAACAGGTGTACTACTTTTTAGTTCATGTGGCCTAAGTAAACTTTGGAAAATAAAAACAGTTCTAATGATTTTGGTAAAAAAAAAAATTTCTTTGAACTTTACATGTTTAGTCTAAATTAGGTCAGATATTAAGTTTACTAAATGCTTTAAGATCATAAACTGCTTCTCTTACTTTTAAAAATTGTTCAATTTTTCTATCTTGGAGACACCAGATTCTATATAAGGCCTGGGGACATGTGGAATTATCCATGACCCCTAGCTATGCAAACAAGGTTATAAAGAAAAGAGATGTTATATAAGAAGGAACGTTGTATGGTAAATTCTTGTCCTAGAGTAAAATGACTGGTTGTTTAAAAAGAGGGATTTTTATGGCAAGTCAGAAAATCTAAGCATGAAGCAGATGGTCTATGTAAATTGCGAAAGGATTTATGAAAAGGAATTTATGCAAGAAATGTTGTAAAATTTAAAGGTTGTTAGGCCTCCTAAATGCTTCATAAAATGCCATTATGACTCTTACTGTACAACTTGCTTGTATTACAGTTAGATAAAGCCTGGGACACCTGGATTTAACTATGCCCTCTAGATATGCTGGAAAGAGTCAGACCTTCTGGTATCTAGGCTCCAAACCTGGTACATAATTAAAATTGCTTACTAACCAGGTTTTCTACCAAAAGTAAAAGTTGCTAAGAGTTAACAGTGTAACATCTATTTGAAACTACTGTAAAAAAAAGTTCTATGTGCAAGGTGTGTAAGGAAAGTAGAAGGTACTTTCAGTAAAAGATAGTAAGAAGATATGGGAATGTGGATTTCTTGCCTAAGCTTAAAGGGTTAAAGGATTGTTTTAAGTTAGATAGAATAAAGCTGAAGGTTTAAGCAAGTTATGGAAGGTTTGTGAAAAATTAATCGTAAAATAGATTCTGTGAGTAAACATACTGGCCAAAGTTAAAGGGGTATTGTTCAGATTTTCTGCAAATTAAACATTGAAATAAAAAAACAACGTGTTTTTCTAAATACCTAACAAAAATTTGTAAAAGGTTATAAAATGATTATGAGAATCTTACCTCATGGTCAAACATTAAAATTGGGTAGATATGTCTATAAGGTTTGAAGAATTGAGTTTAACAAAATGATACAGGAAGTATTGTCAAATATGAAATAGTGTTTGGCTGTCTTTGGGCTGTATTTGCATAAATATCCTATTGGTATAAGTTCTAAAATAGTGGAAACTCCTATAATTCTGATATGACTTAGAGTATTTTATTAATAATTATGATTGTTACATAAAATTATTATATGTCACAGAGGTAAACAAATTTCTTTGTCAATTGTGTTTTTGACTGCGGCTGTCCTGAGACCTTTTGTCATTCACAAATAATTGTTGTCTTGTTTTAATGCTTTTTAAAAAGTGATTTTTTAATCAACTATAAGACTTTGACAGGTACACTTAAATGCAAGTTTTTTGATAACTTTGGAGATTGTGACATCAGAATAGAGGTAAACACTTTCAGGACACAGGGAGAGCTAAAGTGTTTATGACTATAAAACAGAAGTTAACTGCATGAACTAAACTAATAGAAGTCTAAAGCAATCTTTTAACTTTTTACTTAAAAGGTTTCTGATCCTTTGTTTTGTTTTTCAGAGTCAAGGAAACTTTTATTTTGAGTTATTTACAGCTTTAGGCAATTGAGGAAAATATACTCCTTTGAACAAATTTGGAATATATTTGTTTCTCTATATCTGATTTCTCCAGAATTTGGAAACTAGTTGTGAATATTCTTAATTTGTGGTAACATAGTTAATTGCATAAGTGCAATAATAATCTGTTTCCCTTTGTAACAGGACACAAATGGAAAAACTGGTTATTTACCAAAGCTTTGACTAGAATGGTGTGCTTTCCTTTAAGTAATCAAATTTTATTTGTAAAGCCAGTGAAAGCCCCTTGGAAAAACTGGCCTCATACCTTATCTACACAGTCCATATACCAAGTTTCTGACCTGTTGTGAGTAAAGAATGTCACTTTCTAACAGGGCCAATATGTCAAAGTTATCTTGGAACCACAAGAAGAGAGGAATTTACTCAACTCATAGATATTTGAAGGTATAAACCCACGGCTCAGCTCTAAAAAGTCTTATCTAAAATTCCTTCTATGACACAGAGTTCCATCAAAGCCAATTTAAAAAGAGCTATGTGAAAAAATATTATTCTTGCTGCTGTTTATACAAATAATCAAGCCAAATATAAGAAAGAAAATAAGTCATACTATGATTTGTCTTTAGTAAAAATGAGAATGGAAGAGTGAAAAATTATGTTTTGAGAACTACACTATACCTGCTATTAGATTCTAGTCTCATTAGTTGTTTTTAGTTTTTTTTCCCTGTAATTTAGACTGACTGCTTATTCCTGTGAATCAATGCTACTCAGAATAAATAAAAGTGTTGGGTAATGTAAAAATCTGAGTCAATATTCTTATTCTAGGCACATTGGAATCAGCTAGCACCCCATATCGGTTTGGTTCCAACAATTGTCCAGTTCATGGAAAGCCTTCACATTTAGTTCACATGGGATAATTTTACTTATTTTGCTTTACTCTGTGGAATATATTGTTGTTGTACTTTTGTGTAGGAATGCAGGTTAAGCTTACTCAACATTTTCTTAAATTGAACACATTAATCTTTCAGATATCACCTTTTGTCAAAACTTGGAGTTATGAATGGCCCTCACCATACTGATGCTTTCTGAGTTCCTCTCTACCCTGAATACAAGACAACATAATAGTTAGGCAGGAATATGATCACCCTTACTCACCCTGAAGAAGTTACAGAAGATGGTTCTTCATCCCTCTGCAACACTTAGAATTAAGGATTCTCTTATAAATAGAGGGGGAAAATGTCAAAGGAGTTTGAGCAAGAGGAACACCACCTTGGAATGCAGCCCAATAGGTTTCAGTCTTATTTTACCCACCATCAATCTTGAGCTGGGTAAAATAAAGCTGAAACCTACTGGGCTGCATTTCAAGACAGTTAGGCATTCTAAGGCACAGGGTGAGATAGGAGGTCAGCACAAGATACAAGTCATAAAGACCTTGATTATAAAACAGTTTGCAGTAAAGAAGCCAGCTAAACCACCAAAAGCAAAATGGTGATGAGAGTGACCTCCAGTTGTCCTCCCTTCTACACTCTTACCAGCACCATGACAGTTTACAAATGCCATGGCAATGTTAGGAAGTTACCTTACATGGTCTAAAAAGGGGAGGCATGAATAATCCATCCCTTGTTTAGCGTATAATGAAAAAATAACCATAAAAATAGGCAACCAGCAGATTTTGGAGCTGCTCTGCCTATTGAGTAGACATTCTTTTATTCTTCTATCTTCTTAATAAAGTTGCTTTCACTTTACTGTATGGACTGACACTGAATTCTTTCTTGGGTGAGATCCAAGAACCCTCTCTTGGGGTCTGGATTGGAATCATTTTCCAGTAACACAATCATTATTTTTTAAAAATATAGTCTATTATTGATTTTTTTCCACAGCTGTGTAATTAATATCCCTTTTTGATCAATGACTTGGACTGTCAGTTTGCCTTTATTTGGCATAAAAAGTGGAAGTATATTATTTTTCCTATCACTGTATTGCTTTAAATCTCATTTTCTCACATTTATCTCACCAGTTGCTTCTTTTAGAATTAATTCCAAAGGGGTGTCTCACTGACTAGTCATCAAGAGTCTAATCAGGAAGATATTTTAGCCATCCAGTCTGTTCAGGGTCTCTAACCATAGAAACTGTCTCTATGCCACTAGCTTTGGTCCAAATTTATACATTAATAATTTTCAATACATTAAGATGCTTATTTCTTCAGTATTCATTTGCTGACTCACTCACTGACCTGAAAATAACTGCTGTGTACATATATAGTACTTGGAAGCCACAGTGCTAGGTAATGGAGAAATAAGACCAATAGTGTTCCTGCTCTCATGCATTTGCAGGATAATAGTGAATACAGATGGGAAAAATAAAATTGCAATGAAGTGTGATGAATGCTCATGATGATTGATTTTACTTGTCAATTATTTTTCAGAAAACAAAATCAAACTTTGTAAAATATTTGAAGAGATTTATTCTGATCCAGATAAATATCTGGATCATGAGTGACCATGGCCTAAGATTCAGACTTAAGAGGTATTGGGAACATGTGCCCAAGGTGGCTATGTTACAGTTTTATTTTATACATTTTAGGGGGATGTAAGACATTAAGGAATACATGTGAAGTACACATTGGTTAGGTTCTGAAATGCAGGACAACTAGAAATGAGGGTGGAGATGATGGGAGTATGGGAGGGCTTATAGGTCATACATGGATTCGAAGATTTTCTGATTGGCAATTGATTGAAAGAGTTAAGTTATTATCTAAAGATCCAGAATCAATAGAAAGGAGAATCTGGGTTAAGATAAGTGGTTGTTGAGACCAGAGTTCCTATTATGTAGATGAAATGTCGTAAGTGTCTGCCTTTTAAAGGTGCTAGACTCTCAGTTAATTTCATAGGGATTGAGAGAGCCTGGAAGAAGAAAAATCTAGTTATGTTAATAGAGATTATTTACATAGGCAAAATTTTCCCCCACACAAAGAGAGCTTTTCAGGGACATTCAAAATATGTCAAAGAAATGTATTTTGGAATCAAATATTTTTATTTCCTTTGGAGTCTGTGCTCTGTCATATGATTCTATACTAGAGTCAGTTTGGAATTTGCTATCTTATTGGTACAAAGATTCTGTTTGGCCAGTCTTAAGATCTCTGTTTTAATGTTAATGTTGGTCAGTTGTGCCTAAACGCCAAAGGGCAGAGAGCATAATGTTTGACCTCACTTACTTTCACGGCCTGAGCTAGCTTTTCAGGTATTTTTATGTCTCATTGAGCAAGAGGTGGTCTATGCAGTTGGTTGGGGAACACAGAAATTTTTTTTGTTGTTTACACTATATTTAAAGATACCTAGGTAGCTGGTGAAGTAAATTGAAATATTATACTCCAAAACATATTTATTTGCTATATTTTGAAATGACTGTGACTTGGCCGGAAAACAGAAGTGCCCTTGTAAAGCTGTCCTTTCTGGTGTAATTTTGTATCTGTAAGAATCTCCATGCTCCCCCCACTTTCTATACCTTTCCCAGATCCAGGAGAAATTGAGAGTCTTGACTTCTTGAAAAATCTGAAAAGAAACATTTATCACCTATTCTCTCTGAGGGCAGCCTCATCTACATAATGAGGATGCTTTTGCTACCCAAGTTTCTTTCTTTCTCTCATTTTTAACTTGATTGACCAATATAACCTATTTCTGGCTTCTTTACTGTTGCTTCAGAATGGTATTTCTATAACTCATTGGGAAGTTGGGTCTTCTTTCTGAAGGCTCCCATGTATACATATTAAATAAATAAGTATGCCTTTTTTCCTATTAATCAATCTACCTCATGTCAGTGATGTTTCAGTGAAACTTTCAGGGGCCAAGAGCCTGTGGTCCCAGCACTGGTAAAGCATTATTTCTGGGTATGATGAGAGTGTTTCTGCAAGAGATTGACACTTAAATAAGTGAACTGCACAAGGAAGGATCTCAAAAAATCTCATTGTGGAGGGCCAGCTAGAACAAAAAGGCAGAAAAAAGGCAAAATCTCCTCTGTCTCTCTTTCTTTTTCTCTTTTATATATGGGACACCCTTTTCATTTTATCTTTAGATTTCGGAACTTCAGATTCCTCAACCTTTGGACTTCCAGACTTCTACCAGTAGCCCTCCAGGTCTGTGGCCTTCAGACTTGGGCTGAGCTATGCTACTGTTTTCCAGCTTGAAGAGAGCATTTTGTAGGACTTTCCAATCTCTAAAATCTCAAGATAAGCCAACTCCCCTAATAAATCCCCTTTCATATATCTCTTTATATATCCTATTGGTTATGTTTCTCTGGAGAATCTTGACTAATATAAAGCTATATTGGTGTAAATTCCGATGAAATGAAGCACACAGGAAGTTCCCAAGATGGGATGCCAAGGAAGACTTTCTGAGAAAAATAGTAGCTACAACACAAAAATTAAAGAGAAATTAACTGGGAAAAATAGGCTAGCATGGGTAGATAAACATATATTCCAGTTATGGGAGTGATAGCTCACACCTATAATCCCAGTACTTTGGAAGGCTGAGGTGGGAAGACTGCTTGAGGCCAGGAGTTAGAGTCCATCCTTGGGAACATAGTAAGATCCCATTTATACAAAAAACTTTTAAAAAGTTAGCCAAGTATACTGATGAGCACCTGCAGTCATAACTACTTTAGAGGCTAAGGTAGGAGAATCACTTGAGCCCAGGAATTCAAAGTTACAGTGAGCTATAATTACACCACTGCACTCTAGCCTAGGCCTCAGAGTGAGACTCTGTCTCTAAAAGAAATAAAAAGTAAAATAAGAGCATTCCAGGCAGAGGGATCAGAAAGAGTCTGGCAGAGTTGAGAAAGTGAAATTAATATGATGTATCCTGAGGGAAAATAAGAGAAAAAGAGAAAAGAGAGAAAGAGAGAGGAGAGGAGAGAGGAAAGGGAAGAGAGAGAGAGAGAAAGAAAGAAAAAGAAAGAAAGAAAGAAAGAAAAGAAAGAGAGAGAGAGAGAGACTGGTTATGTTTATTATTTCGGTGTTGTGTAAGTCCACAAGGAAGCTCTACAAGAAAAGTCTGGGGCAGTGAGCTAAAATAAAACATGGACACAGGGAGGGGAGCATCACACACTGGGGTCTGTCAGGGGGAAATAGGGGAGGGACAGCAGGGGGTGGGGGGTTGGGGAGAGATAGCATGGGGAGAAATGCCAGATATAGGATGGGGAGGAAGGCAGCAAATCGCACTGACATATGTGTACCTATGCAACAATCTTGCATGTTCTTCACATGTACCTCAAAACCTAAAATGCAATTAAAAAAAAAAAACCTAGGAGGACCTAGTAACTTGTGTTGTTGATAGAGTGATGCACCTTAAATTAGGAAAGTTGTTTGGTAAAGGACTGTAGTTTTCCAGGCTTCTACAAGTTCTATACTCCATTCATAGGAAAATGGTTGATGTAACCTAAGCATGTGTGATTTCCCACATTTGTGTTTCTTTCACCCTTCCTTTTCTGATTGCCTTCCTTCACCTCTCTCTAAATGTCACATTCTAGTTTGATGTATCCATCGTATGCCACTTCCCTCATTAAACCTTTCATTGAATTCATAGAGTAAGCACATTCTCTCTTTTCTCTAAATCTGTATAACTGCTTAGTTTTTCCCCCTCTAATATAATACTTAAACATCTCTTCTTGAGCTGTATATATTTGCAAACTTATCTCCCCTTTACATTAATCTGGCTTCTTTAGGGCATATCTTATATATTTTAGAATCTCCTATATATGGTTATTCAAAATGAATTAAATAATACTGTTTTCTTAGGAGGAGGAAAACATTAAAAAATGGAAAGTACAATTCTTCATAAGGCTTACATATTACAGCAAACTTTTATATTCACAAAACTTGTATGATTATTTAAAGTGGAGCAATTGAAAATTCACACTTTTTTTTAACATTCACTCATTCATTCCCTTTTACATTTAGTTACATTCTTTTCTTATATTCATTTATTTCTTATTGTCAGTTTAGCTGAAGCTACTGCAACTGTAATTTAGAATGTATTTTTTCAGTTGAAAGAGCATTATTTGCCACCAATCGAAGAGCTGAAGGAAACACTAGCTGGTGGGTGGATTAAATAAAAGGAGCTTAAATGAAAGTAATTGTGTCTACTTTTAAGCAGCATTTCTTTCTAGTAAGTAAAGATTAGTCAAATATCTAAATGCATTTCTTTAATCTGAACATTTGTTTTGGCATAAAATGCTCACTCAACAAATTCTGGACACATGAAAAATATCTTTTTCTTATTTAGATAACAAAGAATTGATTATTCCTCATTGATTAGCAGAAGATCAAGTTCCGTTATTAACAGTAAACAACAACAACAAAAACATGGAATTCTACTTTCTACATCAACTAAAATTTATAACTACTATTCTGGTAAACTCATACACACTTCTGTTCTCAATGTGAATAGCATATTTGTATCTACTGAAGTTGAGAATTTCTTAGTGTAAAGGTGAAGAGTCTAAGAGTACTAAATGTTCAATAATACCAACGATTTCAAAGGGCCAAACCATTTACAGTTATTATTTCATTTTTTTCTTTTTTACTATCTGTAATTATGCATTGTGCTATTTCAGTTTTGCAGATGAAAAACTGAAGCTAAAAGAATTGAGTCAAATCGCTCAAGGACATAGCTTGAAAAAAGCAAGACTAGAATGTGCACTCAATATGACTTCAGTACCCAAGCTCTTTACCAATATATGCTGCAATATTAGGCTCATCAACTGTACACAGTAAATAGTGTGCTATTTTGTCTAAGCCTGTATTCTCCTTCAGAGCCTACACCTCCCTTTAAGTTGTTTTCACCTTCACTGTTCTGAAAAATGCAGACTTTGAAAACTTAAGAAATGACATTTCTTAAAAATCAAAATCTATTCAGATTTGCATTCAACTTAAATCATTCTAACCTATTTAGTACCTTTCTAGACTAGGTCTAACATAAATAACAAGTATAAAACCTAAAGAATAGGAGTAGATAATTCTGTGAAAAATAATAAAAATAATAAGCTTTTGCTTTTTTATGAAGGAATTTACAGCTTACATTCTCTATGAATTTGAAAGAACCTTAAATGATTTGATTTAACTAACTATCCTTCAGTTCTATTAACATGTTCTTGACAGATGATCTAACAGTGTCTGGGAAATTGGCACCACTCAAAACTTCCAATATTTACCTTTAGATTGTACAAAATTTCTGCTTCCTTTTGAGCACACACACACATCTCCCTAAAGTGTCAATTGATCTTAATTATATTATCCTGCATCCAGAGCAAAACATTTCTATCTCTTTACTACGTGTCATTCTTTAAATATTTGGGAGTAACATAACAAACATGTTCCTCCTGGCCTGTTTTATTTTCCAGGGTAGACCTGCCTAATTCCTTCAACTATTTCTCTAAATGATGCTTTCAGAATGTCTTCACTGTCCTTAATGGGTTCAGTTGTGAATTTATGTCTCCTAAAATCCAGCAGCCAGAATTGAATAGGATATTAAAGATATCATTTAGCCAGATGAATGGGACTCTCAATACCTTTTCTGGGAAATTCTTTTTCTGGTAAATTTTCCATTGAGTTATATTACTTTTCTATGTAGCTAAATTACACTTACTTGTAACTAAATATTTTAACCAATGTGTTAACTAAGATGCCCAATATGTTTTC
This sequence comes from Cacajao melanocephalus, assembly GCA_963573385.1. Classification (NCBI taxonomy): domain Eukaryota; kingdom Metazoa; phylum Chordata; class Mammalia; order Primates; family Pitheciidae; genus Cacajao; species Cacajao melanocephalus. Next base: position 32,424 of record CAUYLG010073957.1, on the reverse strand, counting down.
AATGTGTGTTACACACACAGCCATATCTTCTGTCTTGGCTACTATGGCTGTTTGACCAGATGCTAGATGTCCACAAGGTAAATACCAGTCTGTTGACATCATTTTAAATTCTGATTCTGATTATACTTTATTTAAAACACTGAATAGCTAAGGCTGAGCCTTACCCATTTTGGTATATAACTTCAGATATCTATCCCAGCATTAATAACATCAACATTAAGTGGTCAGTTAATTAGTGAATTATTTTAAAGAAAAAAAAGTTTGGGACAAAATTTTATTTTCAAAGGATTTTTTAAAAGACTAAATTGAAACAGGAGAAACACTTAAAATGAAAAGTATTTTCTTAATACATACTATTAATAAAAATTGAATTTGTTTTAAAATTATATGCAAAACATAGAGTATAACTTTTTTTCAGAAAAATAATTTCACATTTTATCATTTACTCAATTGTCAATGTTATAAAATGTTATTTTCTCATAAAACATTTCAAAACTTTAAAAATAAATAATGTGTTTCAGACTCATGACCAAAGCAATCAGACTATATTCATTTTCCAGTTTTGTTTTGGTTTTAATCCGTACACATGAATAATATAAGTGCATTTTAAAATATTTTTCTTTAATTCTAGAATTATGTACTACAGGAAATTATATATCCTTAGAACATTGAGGATGTGAAGAAGCCTAGTAGAAATCAAAGCTTTGCGTAGCCAAATGATTTCAGTTTTCTGCAGTTACAATTTTTAATTTAGTTCTTTATGTTCTCCCTATGGGCACTTTAGACTGGATACAGAAGTTTAAGCCTAGCCATCAGTACTTCAGCATCAGATTTACAAAGAAAAGCAAACATCAAACTTCTGTGTGCTACAGAGTAAATGTGCCAAGAGAAAAAACAGTTCCCCCGTGTAGCCTACACAAAGACTTTCTTCCTCAGTCCTGTAGAGAGAAACACTTTCAAGGTCTTTTCAGTCCGAAAAGAGCTACAGGACATTCACAACTATAAGAACTTTCCTCATTTTGTTTAATACAGGAAGAAGTTGCCACTAAGGGAAATGAACTGATTAAATAACTCAAATGTGAAAATGGATTTTTAGCACTTAAAAAGGTGAAGATAGGAGTGTACAGAAATGGTATGGGCGTAATATACTTTAACTCAGCTTAGAAAGGACCTTTTTCTTGTCGTGATTCTGCGTCTCTGAAACATTATACATTGAATAGTAAATAAACTTCCAAAGGAGAAAACAGGGAGAGAAGACTGCTTTTCAACAGGAAGATTCTGAAGAATAATTACTGCTATAAAACATATCTGTACACTGTAAAGAATAACCTTCCTTATAATATCACATAGTTGTAAGGAACTTAATTTGCCATAATCCTCAGTCTGTATATAAGGCACTTATTGAAGGTTTTTGTGTAAGTGACTTGCTTTTTATAAGAATTTAATATTTAGAGGTTAACCTCAGGTACTTAGACATAAATGAAAGAAACAAATTTCCAATTATCAAAGTAACATATACATTTCCTACAGTGTATTTTATACTTTACAATTCATTCTAGCAATAGAGATAATAAGGATGATATTGAATGTATACTATGCATGAAGCACTTTCTGTGTATTTTATCACTGATTCCTAATAAAAAGTATTAAAGATATAAATATTCCCATTTTGAATATAGGCTATTTGAAACAGGTTAGTTAACTTGACCAAAATAAAATAATTGATAAGCTTTGCAGTTGAAATTCTAATTCAGTAACATAGATACTAATTCTTTTTTTTCTCATTAAACTTTTTTAATGGGTCTCAAAATTCTGTGACAAATTTTTCGTCAAGTTGTTGCAATTAAAAAGTACTTATTTTAAAAACTAATAAAACTGTCACATGCAAAAAAGAAAATGAAAGTGGTCCACAAAACATTCTCCTTTCCTTCTGAAGGTTTTACAATGCATTTTTATCATTAACCAGTCTTTTACTACTAAACTTAAATGGCCAATTGAATCAAACAGTTCTGAGACCGTTCTTCTACTACTGATTAAGACCGAGGTGGCAGGTATTAGGGATAATATTCATTTAGCCTCTGAGCTTTCTGTGCAGACTTGGTGACCTTGCCAGCTCCAGCAGCCTTCTTGTCCACTGCTTTAATGACACCCACCACAACTGTCTGTCTCATATCACGAACAGCAAAGCAACCCAGAGCTGGATAGTCTGAGAAGCTCTCAACACACATAGGCTTGCCAGGAACCATATCAATGATGGCAGCATCACCAGACTTCAAGCATTTTGGGCCATCTTCCTGCTTTTTACCAGAATGGCGATCAATCTTTTCCTTTGGCTCAGCAAACTTGTATGCAATGTGAGCTGTGTGGCAATCCAGTGCAGGGGCATAGCCAGCACTGATTTGGCCTGGATGGTTCAGAATAGTCACCTAAGCAGTGAAGCCAGCTGCTCCCACTGGCGGGTTGTTCTTGTTGTCACCAGCAACGTTGCGACGATGAACATCCTTGACAGACACATTCTTGATATTGAAGCCCACCTTGTCCCCAGGAAGAGCTTCACTCAAAGCTTCATGGCGCATTTCAACAGATTTCACTTCAGTTGTAACACTGACTGGAGCAAAGGTGACCATACCAGGTTTGAGAACACCAGTCTCCACTCGGCCAAGAGAAACAGTACCAATACCACCAATTTTATAGACATCCTGGAGAGGTGGGCACAAGGGCTTGTCAGTTGGACAAGCTGGTGGTAGGCTGCAGTCCAGAGCCTCAAACAGAGTGGTTCCACTGGCATTTCCATCCTTATGGGTGACTTTCCAACCCGTGAACCAAGGCATGTTAGCACTTGGCTCTAGCATATTGTCATCATTCCAACCAGAAATTGGCACAAATGCTACTGTGGTGGGGTTGTAGCCAATTTTTTAATGTAAGTAAGTGCTGACTTCTTTAATGATTTCCTCATATCTCTTCTGGCTGTAGGGTAGCTCAGTGGAATCCATTTAGCCAGAATGGCATGCTCTAGGGTCTGCCCATTCTTGGAGATACCAGCTTCAAATTCACCAACACCAGCAGCAACAATCAGAACAGCACAGTCAGCCTGAGATGTCCCTGTAATCGTGTTTTTGATGAAGTCTCTGTGTCCTGGGGCATCAGTGATAGTCACGTAGTACTTGCTGGTCTCGAATTTCCACAAGGAGATATCAATGGTGATACCATGTTCATGCTTGGCTTTCAGTTTATCCAAGACCCAGGCATACTTGAAGGAGCCCTTTCCCATCTCAGCAGCCTCCTTCTCAAATTTTTCAATGGTTCTTTCATTGAGGCCACCGCATTTGTAGATTAGATGGCCAGTAGGGGTAGGCTTGCCCGAAGCTACGTGTCCAATGACGACAATGTTGATATGAGTCTTTTCCTTTTCCATTTTGGCTTTTAGGGGTAGTTTTCACGACACGTGTGTCATGGCAAACCCATTGAGAAAAAGCAACACTAATTCTTAAAACAATTCTGGTTTTTCTATATAAAATCTAAATACACCTAATTGCTTGGGCCCTTAGGCTTACACACACACAAACACACAATACTTAAAGACTGAAACAGGCTTGCAAGCTTTGCAAAAACTTTCAGTAAAGGTTCAGAAGGGAAATATTTCAGGCTTTGCAGGATGTATGGGTTGTGTCCCAACTAGCCAATGTTGACACTGCCCTTAAAAAACAGCCATGAAGAATATGTAAGCAAATAAGATAAAATTTTATTAATAAAAACAGGTTGCACTCAGATTTTGTCTTTAAGTGGTGGTTTGCCTATCTTGGCTTAAAATAATGCAAATTCTGTAAGTTTATATTTTCTGCCATAATGACATAAAAATATTCAAAAATGTTATCATAACAAGGAACAATTGTGTGCTAGACATTCAGAGTTAAAAAGCAAGACATAAAACAACAAGTTTAGAGGAACAGAGTACCCAACTATCTAAGCACTTCCTAATATTATGCCTATGGATTATGTAGGTTTCAAGAAAGAGGCTGTTGGAGACTGAATTACTGAATAACAGAAACCAACAGAGACCATGTACATAATGATTTTTTTTAAAAAAGGTCAAGGACAGGTGACCAATATGCAGAAAGAAAATCTAAAAAACCTTTGTGGTAAATTGCAGTTATCTAGAGTCAAAAGAACCAATAAGTTTCAAAAAATAATTGTGTCATTCTATGGTGGGATTATAGGAGAAACTGCTAAATAACTACTTCAGTCATTAAGATGTCTTCTCTCCCAGCTAACATGAAGCAGACATGACTGAATTTATACTCCCACCAGAAGAAATCTGTATTAGTTTATTTTCCTGCTGCTATGAAGAAATATCGGAGACTGGGTAATTTATAAAGGAAGGAGGTTTAATTAACTCACAGTTCCCCATGGCTGGGGATGACTCAGGAAACTTACAATCATGGTGGAAGGGAAAGCAAGCACGTCCTTCTTCACATGGTGACAGGAGAAAGAAGTGCCAAGTGAAAGGGGGAAGCTCCCTATAAAACCATCAGATCTCATAAGAACTCACTCATTATCATGAGAACAGCATGGGAGAACAGCCTCTATGATCTAATCACTTCCCAAGAGGTCCCTCCCCCAATACAAGGGGATTACAACTTAGATTACAATTCGAGATAAGAGTCAGGTAGAAACACAGCCAAAATGTATTATTCTGCTCCTGGCTCCTCCTAAATTTTATGTCCTCACAATTAAAAACACAATTGTGCTTTCCCAACAGTTCTCCAAAGTCTCAACTAATTTCAGCATTAACCCAAAAGTCCAAGTCCAGAGTCTCATCTGAGGAAACACAAGTCCTTTCCTCCTATGAGCCTGTAAAATCGAAAGCAAGGTAGTTACTTCCTAGATACAGTAGGGATACAGGCATTGGGTAAATAGAGCCATTCCAAAAGTGATAATTTGGCCAAAATGAAGGGGCTACAGGCCCCATGCAAGTCCAAAATACAATAGGGCAGTCATTAAACACTAAAGCTCCAAAATAATCTCCTTTGACTCCATGTATCACATTCAGGTCAATGTAATGTAAGATGAGGGCTCCCATGGCTTGAGCAGCTCTGCTCCTGTGCCTTTGCAGGTACATCCACCCTCGATGGCTGCTTTCAGCTTTTCCAGGTACACAGTGCAAGCTGTGGGTGGATTTGCCATTCTAGGATCTGAAGGATGGTGGCCCTTTTTTCATAGCTCCACTAGGCAGATCCCCAGTGGGAACTCTGTGTGGGAGCTCAGACCCCACATTTCCCTACTGCACAGACCCAGAAGAGGTTCTCCATGAAAGCTCCTCCCTGCAACAAATTTCTCCCTGGACATCCAGGCATTTCCATACATCCTTTGAAATCTAGGGGGAGTTTCCCAAAACTTAATTCTTAACTTCTGTGCACCTGCAGGCCCAACACCATGTGGAAGCTCAAGGCTTACAGCTTTGCACCATCTGAAGCAATACCCTGCACTGTATGTTGGCCCCTTTTAGTCATGGCTGGAGCAGCTGGAATTTAGGACACCAAGTCCCAAGGTTACACAGAGTAGGGAGGCCCTGGACATAGACCCAGGAAACCACATTTCCCTTCTAGGCCTCTAGGCCTGTGATGGGAGGAACTGCGGTGAAGGTCTCTGATATTCCCTGCAGACATTTTCCCCATTTTCTTGGTGATTAATATTTGGATCCTTATTACTTATGCAAATTTATGCAGCCAGCTTGAATTTCTCCCCAGAAAATGGGGTTTCCTTTTCTATCACATAATCAGGTAGAATATTTTCAAAAGTTTTATACTTTGCTTCCTCTTGAGTATTTTGCTGCTTTGAAATTTCTTCCACTAGATACCCTAAATCATCTCTCTCAAGTACAAAATTCCACAGATCTCTGGGGCAGGGATAAAATGCCACCAGTCTCCTTGCATAGCATGAGTGACCTCTACTCCACTTCCCCACAAGTTCCTCATTTTCACCTAAGACCACCACAGTCTGGGTTTTTTTGTCCATATCACTATCAGCATTTTGGTTAAAGCTATTCAGTAAGTCTCTAGGAAGTTCCAAACTTTCCCACATCTTCCTGTTTTCTGAGTCCTCCAAATATCTAGGAAGTTCTACACATTCCCACACTGTCCTGTCTTCTTCTGAGCCCTCTAAACTGTTCCAACCCCTGCCTATTACCTAGTATCAAAGTTGCTTTCACAATTTTCAGTATACTTAAAACTGCCTTCCCACTGTCTGTGGTACCAGTTTTCTGTATTAGTTCATTTTCAGGTTGCTGTGATGAAATACCTGAGATTGGGTAATTTACGAAGAAAAAGGTTTAATTGACTTACAGTTCAGCATGGCTGGGGAAGCCTCACAAAACTTACAATTATAGCAGAAGGGGAAGCAAACACGTCCTTATTCATACTGTAGCAGGAGAGAGAAGTCCCAAGTGACGTGGTGGAAAGCTCCTTATGAAACCATCAGATCTCATGAAAACTCACTCAATATCATGAGAACAGCCTGGAGGAACCTTTCCCATGATCTAATCACCTCCCATGAGGTCTCTCCGTCAACACATGGGAATTATAATTCAGATCACGATTCAAGATGAAATTTGGTTGGGGACACAGAGCCAGAAATAATTTTAAAATATTGAATATCATGGAGTACAGAAAGTTAATTCTGAGAGAGCAGGAAAAAGTAAGGGAAGACCCACAATTGTTCTAGTTTATGCCTAGAGAAATTTTCAAGATGCAGCACAGGTAGCGGAAACCCAGGTAGATCCTAGCGGTCTTGCAGAGTTGAGGAAAGAGAAGTGAATATCTGTGGAAGTAAAGGTATCCAAAGTTTATTGTAGAAAATACCATAGAAAATAGAGCTGCACAGAAGGAAACCTCCAGAAACCTGCAGAAGTTCACCCTAGAAACTCTTAGCTAGGAAATGATCAGCATATAAGGTTGAGGAAATGATTCAAGGCAAGTGAAAGAACCTTCTGGAAAGATTATTTTATCACTTTAAACATAACCAGGCCAGGAATAATTCTTGTTGCCACTAACCAAGAGGAAAAAGACTTGTGATTCACAAGGCACAAAGTAGAGTAATCAGAAGAGTACTGAATCAGTAACGAGACAAAATTAGTCTTAAACTAAGAATTGCTCTGGTATCATCAAACAGATTTTAAAAACAAGTCTCCAAAATATCAAACCCTTTCAAAGAAATGTAACTGTACCTCAGAAGAAGTTCAAGAAAGTTTATAGGGAATTAAAAAAAAAGATCTATCACTCAAGAAGGTAAAATTCACAGAAGCTAATGTCCAATAAATAAAAATGAACTGCATGCCAAGAAGCAGGCAATCCATAAGGAGTTGAAAATTTAGTCAGTGAAAGCAGATTCACAAATGATACAAATAATAAATGTAATTAAAAAGAATAGGAAAAGAGTTGTTAAACTGCGTATATGTATAGTTCAAGGAAGTAGAGAAGCCATTGAAACTGTTGAATAGAGAATATAGAAAATGCAAAAAATAATCTAAATTAAACTTCTAAGGTTGACAAAATAGACATTGAAATAACAAATACAATGGATGAGATAAAGAACAAATAAACTGCTGTTAAAGAAAATATTAGCAAACTTGATGACATGGCCCTAGAAATTATCTAGAACAAAATCCAGAACCAAAAATAAAAACTCCAAAACTGGGAACTAAAACATAAACAGAGTATCAGTGAGTCATAGAACAATTTGAAACAGTTTTATATACATATAATTGGAGTCCTCAATCAAAAGAACTCAGGGAAAACAGTTAAATTTTTTTTTTAAATCTTCCAATGTGATGAAAACCATAAATCCACAGATCTCAGAAGCTCAATGAAACCTAAGCAGAAGATAGAGCTTGGAAATTTTCCTTTGACTTATTTCCCAAAAGAATAAACAAGTTTAAAAAATATATATTAGTTAAAATATTTCATTGATCTGCAAATTTATTTATTGTCTATTCAAATGATGCTTTTTCTTGGGGATACACATGAATGTGCATTTTTGAGATATTATATATACATCATATTGTGTTCATCACTCCAGAAAAAAATTAGCTGGATCTTAAAGAGTTGGGATAACTTTATTCACACACTTACATGCGATTTTACTCACATATTTTTGAATTTAATGATTCCATAAGGTACATTTATTTATTTATTTATTTATTTATTTTAGACGGGGTTTCACTCTGTTGCCAAGGCTGCAGCATACAGGTGTTATCTTGGCTCACTGCAGTCTGCACCTCTGGGCTCAGGTGATCCCCCCACCTGAGCTTCCTGAATAGTTATGATTACAAGCACTTGGCTATGTTTTTTTTTGTTGTTGTTGTTGTTACAGAGTCTCACTCTGTCACCCAAACTGGTGTGCAGTGGTGTGATCTCAGCTCACTGCAACCTCAACCTCCTGGGTTCAAGGGATTCTCCTGTTTTAGCCTTTTGAGTAGCTGGGACAACAGGCATGTGCCACCACGTCACGCTAATTTTTGTATTTTTAGTAGAGACGGGATTTCACCATGTTCATCAGGATGGTCTTAAATTCTTGAGTTCAGGTGATCCACCCACCTCCACTCCTAAAGTGCTGAGATTACAGGCTGAGCCACCCTGCCTGACCTTTTGTATGTTTCATAGAGATAATGTTTCATGCCTGGCACATTGGCTCACACCTGTAATTCCAGCACTTTGGGAGGCCAAGGCAGGTGGATCACTTGAGCCCTGGAGTTTGAAACCAGTCTGGCAAACATGGCAAAACCCCATCTCTACTAAAAATTTAAAATTAGCTGGGCATGGTGGTGTTCACATGTAATCCCAGCTACTCAGGAGGTGAGGCAGGAGAATTGTTTGAACCTGGGAGGTGGAGGCTGCTCACTGCACTCAGCTGAGATCACACCACTATACTCCAGCCTGGGTGACAGAATGAGACCCTGTCTCAAAAAAAAAAAAAAAAAAAAAAATTAAACCTCTTTTATTTATAAACTACCCAGTCTTGGGTACTTCTTTATAACAATGCAAGAACTGATTAATACACTCTATCTGAAACTTCTGAAGAATGTTAAAATAGCAAGTTGAGTTTTTAATCAGCTATAATGTATTTCTCTACAGCTGTCACTAATTTTGTATTCTGAAGCTAGACAAACACTACTTACCTATCCATGTGATGTTCTTAAAATGTAAATTCTTAGATGGTATTTTTTTTCTTTATAGCTAGCCCCAGTCATTATTCTCTTTATTTCTGGCCTGCATATTTCCCATTGTAAAGTCTGTTGCCAAACTAAAGCTCTTTTATATCTTATTTGCTTCTTTCCTCTTACTTTTAGAATCTCATCTTTGTCCTTGACCTTTAAGAGTTTGATTACTATATTTCTTAGGACAGTCTTATTTGGGTTGAATCTGTTTGCTGCTCTAAGATCTTTCTGTATCTGGATATTTGTATCTCATGTTTTGGAAAGTTTTCTTTTATTATTTATTTGAATAAGCTTTCTACACAATTGTCTGATTGAAATTCCTCTTGAACACCAATAATTCTTAGAATTGTTCCCTTTGAGGTAATTTTCTATATCATGTAGGTGATTCATTTCATTCATTTCTTTTTGTTCTTTTTCTCCTCTGCGTATTTTCAAATAGCAAGTCTTCAAGTTCACTGATTCTTTTCTCTGCCTGATCCACTGTGTTGTTAAGAACCTTTAAAGAGTCCTTCCGTTCAGCAAACGTATTTCTCAGTTCCAAGATTTTTGTTGCTGTTGTTGCTGTTAGTATTTCAATCCTTTGTCAAATTTCTCTGATAAATAAATGTTGGAATTGTTTTTCTGTATTGTCCTGAAGATCACTGAGTTTCCATAAGACTGCTATTTTGAATTATTTAACTGAGAGCTCACAAATTGCTGTCCTTAGGGCAAGTCACTGGATTTTTGCTTTGCCTTTTTGGGGAGGTCATGGTTCCCTGCTTGCTGCTGCTTGTTGTGGGTATCCATCTATGTCTTTTCCTTAAATAATTAGTTATTCTAGTTTCTCTGTCCAACTTGTTTTGTTTCTTATTTAATATGTTTGCTTAGTAAATCTTTATTCTATCACTGCCTCTTTGTTGGAATGGAAGTTGTTCTATATAATTATTTATAGCACTCTATTAAGGGTATTGTTCCAGGTTGTTCCTAAATATTTTCATTTATTTTGGAAATTTATTAACTAATATCACTTCCTTCTTCTAACTAGCCGATTATATCTTCAATAGAGAATTTGTATTTTCTAAAATGAAATATCCTTTACTTCCTTAGTGTCTTTCTTACTCTAGTTTGTACTTTAATTCCACCTCTATATCCTAGGTGGTTAGGTATACTCATAAACCACAGCAACACACACACATATTGTATATTAGCACATTTTTGCTTTGCTTATAATATCACAAATCAATATCACCTATATCATCAACATATCAAATAATGTATATTTAATTAATTAAAAAGCATTCATGGTAAATTAGCATCACTGATATGTCAGCAATGTTCTGTAATAAGCCTATTATATTTCTGAAGAATGCATATGCATTAGACTTAGGCAAAACAAATAGAATATTGTTTTTCTTATCTATCAATAAGTGCAAAGGTAGGAAATGCATGAATAGTGAAGCCACTCAATCTTTCAGGTCCTACCTTTATTTCTGCTAGAACGTCCCTACTTTATTAGTATTTATGAAGTCACGCACTGCATAATGATGTTTTGGTAAACAGTGGACCACAAATACAATGGTAGTTACCTAAGATTATATCAGAGCTGAAAAATTCCTATCACCTAGTGATGTCATAGCCATCCTAACATTGTAGCCCAACACATTACTCACTTATTTGTGGTGATGCAGGTATAAACAAATCTGTGTTGCCAGTCACATAAAAGTATAACACATACAATTATGTACAGTACATAACACTAGAAAATGATTATAAATGGTGTTACTGTTTTATGAATTTACTATACTTTTCATAAATATTTCAAAGTGTAGTCTATCTACTTACCTAAAATAGTTGATTATAAAGGAGTTTCAGGTCCTTCAGAAGGTATTGAGAAGAAGGCACTGTTATCATAGAATATGACGGCTCCATGTATGCTATTGCCCTGAAAACCTTCCAGTGGAAAGAGACGTGGAGGTGTAATCCTGCATAGGCCTAAGCTAATGTGTGTGTCTTAGTTTTTAAAAAACATTTTAATAATAAAAAAATGGAAAAAAAGCTTGAATAAGGATGTAAAGAAAGAAAATATTTTGTATAGCTATAAAAATATGCTTGGGTTTTAAGCTAAGTATTATTACAAAAGAGTAAAAACATTTAAATTTTTAAAATAATTGTAAAGTAACACAGATACAGTAAGCTACAGTAAGCTAAGGTTAATTTGTTATTGAAGAAAAAAAATTTAAGTAAATTTAGTGTAGCTTAAATTTACAGTCTACACTATTATACAGTAATGTCCTGGACTTCACATTCACTCACCAATCACTCACTGACTCAGTCAGAGCAACTTCCAGAATTGCAAGCTCCATTCATGATAAATGCGCCATATAGTTGTACTATTTTAAAAATCTTTTTATCGTATTTTCACTATACCTTTTCTGTGTTTAGTTATGTTTAGATACACAAATACTTACCATTGTGTTACAGTTGCCTGTGGTATTTAGTAAAATAACATATTCTACAGGTTTGTAGCTTAGGAGCAATAAGCTATACCATATGGCCTAGGTGTTTAGTAGGCTGTGACATCTCACAGTTTTTAGAACATATCCCCATTGTTAAGCTACACATGACTGTGCTTAGATCGCTCACTAGACATTATGGAATTAAATGGCACATTAAAAAGTAGTATTTGAACACGGATCTATTTGGCCACAAGTTGAAGAGCCTCACCTTTGTTTTATCATCCCTACCTCAGCACACAAATACCAAGACCATGAAATCAAAATTCATCTCACTGGCTGGGCACCATGGCTCATGTCTGTAATCCTAGCACTCCGGGAGGCCAGTGTGGGCTGATTGCTTGAGCCCAGGAGTTTGAGACCAGGCTGGCCAACACAGCTAAACCCTGTCTCTACAAAAATACAAAAACTAGCCAGGTGTGGTGCAGGAATCTGTAGTCCTATCTACTCAGGAGGCTAAGGCAAGAGGATCACCTGAGCCCAGGAGATTGAGGCTGCCTTGAGATGTAATAGTGCCACTGTACTTCAGCTTGAGTGACAAAGTGAGACCCTGTTTCAAACAAACAAACAAACAGAAAACAAAAAACTCATAATCTTAGATACACCACTAGGTATTGTTAGAAACATATTGCCATTTGATTTTCTCAGGCTTTAAGGGGAAAGCATACATAGGCACACACTTCTCAGTGGAAAAGATAAGCAAAGGTAAGCAAATTAAAAAAAGACAAAAAGTTGGCAACTTTTAAATATCTACCTCAGAGAATGCTTTCAGCAGAGGGAAGATTTTCTTTAGTCTCATCTTTTCATAGGATGTCTAAATTCTGAATTATTAGAAACATGGGATCTAATTAAATGAGATCTACTGCAAAATTAGAACTCAGATATTCTTTTCATTAGGCAGTTAAACATTAACAAACTTTCTTTTCAGTAGTCATCGGTAATTTGATATCTTATTATATGGATGAAAATATTCTTAATGGATAACAATATCCTCAACAAACTGCAAATTGTTTTATTTTGGCATCTTTGGGATGGCTACAAATGTTTTTCATTTCCTTTGTCATGTTTAAAAATTCTTATTCCATTTAGTCTTTATCACAACCACATCCATTTAAGATTTTGGCATGGAATAACATAGTACTAAGATATTTTTTTTTAAAGTCTTCAAATTCATTTTTTCCCAGCTTAATCCCTCTACTTTTCACTATCCAAGATACCTAACCCAATAAGATGTTGTAGAGTACCAGATTTTGTATCTACTTTTGTAGCCTGGGATTTTTGTATAACTGAAGATTAAAAACAGAAAGAGATGATTTACATAGTTTAGTGTTTATGACATTACTGTGCTCTATTCTTAAGATGCAGATCCTAAATACTATATTTATCCCAAAGTTGAAAATTCCTGTGATAAGAATACTTACATACTCATTTTACATATCCATTAAAGTATTCCAAGTGATTTTTGCAAACATGATATTTTTTCTTTTTTCAGAAAATGTTAAATGTTTCATTTGGTTTTCAGTCTGAGTGTATGTGTGTGAGGAAAAGTGGAGAACAAGGAAAGTAAGTAGATGGTGATGATGATAATGACAGATAATGAGAGAGACAACATTGACAACAAAAGTTAATTTTATTTAATTATTTCCATTGTAACACAGATAATGTAAGCAAGTGTTATGGATTAACTTCATGGAAGACTGGTATGCACTTCTCAGAAGCTAATTAGAACCTAAACATTACCCTAGCATGTAAATAGAGTAAAAGGTAATACTAAATAAAATATATTTTATCAATGGGAAATTTAATATATTTGTGATTCAATAGAAATTAATTATATTATATAACATAAAAACAACTGTTATCCTGTTTTGTATTCTTTCAGATGTTCCAGATACCAGAATGCATAGTTTAATATAATTTTGCTATGAAAATATTTATACTGAACACATTATACAAGGTAGAATTGTTTTAGTATTTAAATACAAATGGGTTAATAATATAGTTACTTTTTTTTCCAAAAATTATACCACTTTACACTCTAACACTCTATTTTGACTAGATGTAAGTTCCCTGTGACTAGTTATTGGTCAGTACTAAATTTCTCTTCTTTTTTAATTTGCAAGTTTGTTGTATAAGAAATAATAGTAATTATGTTTTTGTTTGTATAATGTTCACTGTTTAGAGGTTAAGAACATTTTATTTATTTACTTTATATTTAAATTATCTTCTCCTAAGAGTTTTCTATTTGTGTCCTTGATTAATTCTTCTGACAATGTTTATCAATAATTGTAACTATTTTAATAAGTCATAGAAATGTGACCAACCTTTTGTTATCTTTTGTAGAAGAATTATGAAGAGATGAAAAACAACAACAAAAAATTATACTAGGGTATTTGTAATGAGTACACAGAGTAATGAGTACTCTTGAGGAAAGCACATAGGTAGCTCAATATATCTTTTATCCGATACAGCTTAGCTTTTTGAATAATAAAGCTAGGCAGCAAAATAATGGTTCAAAGTACACATTTAAAACTAAGGTAGATTCTACCCATAGAAGAAAGAAACCCTTTTTGTGGCTCTTGCCTTAAAAAATGTGCAGACCCAATGTGTGAAGCTGATCTTAAGAAAAAGGATCTATTGTTTTTAGTACCCAATCTCTCCTTAAAATAAATAACTACAATATGACTTGAATATATGTGTTCTCAATTTTAGCAAAAATATCTCTGTTAAAATAAAAATCTTGTACCTAAACCATTATGAGCTTAGAAATGGTTCAAAATCACATGTGAAGAAAATAAGTAAAGAATCCATTATTAAAACAATATTTTTTTGGATGTGAGAATTATTACAAACATATGGAAAGGTGTTTTCTTCAGAAATAAACATTGATTTTGTTTTAGAACTAGGTTTGTATTTAATTTGTCAACAACATTTACATATTAACTACATCATATAAGGTTCAACAGTTTGATTCTGTTTAAATTGGTAGCACTGAAAAAGTCAACACATTGACATTTTTCATAGAGCTTACTACAAACAAATAAAAAAGCCAAGATCAATCTTGATGTAATTTGCAGAGGGAAGTATCTTAAGGGAGGTTTAGAAATTCAATTCATCAGACATTCAATAGTCTGCATTACCAAGGGTCAATCCAAAGAAACAGTCACTTCCATAGTTGTTCTGTCACAATGAGATGCCCAACTTGTTGCTAAACATTTCCTGAAGACAGATCTATGAAATACTTGTTTTATAATTTAATGCAATGAAAAAATATTTTCTCTGTAAATATCAATATGACATTTCACATAATTATGTCAAAAGAATGGTATGAGCTAGTTATGTTTCTTTCTGCAAGAAAACTCAGAAACAAATTTAATATTGAATTACTTCACCTTTCAGGAATATTTATCTGTCTTCCTTTTTACAATCTTTATTTTATATAGTTATTTTTACATATATATGTGAGTTTGCATGTATGTATAAATATATAAATATGCGTGTATGTATAAATACACATGTTGTGTGTATGTATTTAATATTTCTGTACCTCAAATCCTTTGTAAAAATAGGTATAAAATATAATAAATAGCATTTATATTTATTATGAAAGTTAATTCTTCAACTTTAATCTTCAACTCTAACCTGGCATTAGGAAAATATAGAGACATGAACAAACATGAGGTATTAGGTAGATGTTTCTATTTTCCTCCTCACAATATTAATGTATTTTGTATTGAACAAAGTTTCGTTTTTAAAGTATAAGTAAATGTATATTTTTCAAATTTGTATTTTTTCCATCTATGCAGTGTGCACTGAAAAGATTTTTAAAAAAACCTAGAAATAATTTTACAAAAGAGGATAGGAAAAATAAATGGTAAAGTAAATAGAAGAGATGAGTGGATAGAAATATGGATGGAAGACACAAATAAATACAAACATGTTTATGGCACTCTGAACAAAGTCAATGCTGTAAACATGTTATTTTATATTATCCTAAACTCTGCAATGCATTATCAAATTAGCTTTTACACATGAATACACCAAAAATTAGTTAAGACATTTAGTAAATCATTATAAACTATTGATAAACCTTAGCAACAAAGTCATAACTAACAAAATGTTATTATTTTAAACAAATATGATAAAAGGCCCTCATGAAATGCTTTGGCAGCACTGTGGAATGAGTGGTTAGATGACGGAAATCCATGGCAATGTTCAGCTAGAAGTGATGATGTTGGGATAACAAACATTTTTTTTCTAACTTCCAGGCATATTTTTTGAAGGAATGTCAATAAAAGATAAAAAAGAGTTTAGAATAAAAAGTATTTAAATACTGGATAAGCAATAATTCTCTCTCATACACACATACACATACAAAAATACACACAGAATTTTATCAGTAAGTGCTGTGTACTATAAATGAAGAGAAGACAAAGTAAAATTTCTAAATGAATAGTCAATCTTGGCATTTGTGATTAAAACCTCCGATTTTATTAAAAATGCATGGAAATCCCCACATCCAAAAATAGAAAATTCTGAAAGATAATTAGTATATGGGAAACTCCCATTCATGAAACAACATAATCATCTAATTGTTGAGCAGATAGAACAGCAGACATCAAAGATGATACAGCACTGTGTTGAGGTGGCCACTAATAAGTGGCCCTTGTACGTAAATTCCAATGTTATGTAATAACACTAGTAATTGAAATTCTTGGCTTATCTGTTAGAAAATTAAAGTGAAATTATGACATTGATCAAGATGTTCCCAAAGACACCTATGTTGATTATGTATGTCTTTTTTTTCTATTTTCAGATTCTTCGGGAAAAATTAAAAATCTAAGAACACAATATTTTTAATGAGTGTCAAAGGTTTTATATCATTAGCTATTATGATTTATTTTATGTTTAAATTTTTAAATTCGAGCTTTCTACAATAAAATAAAATTAATATTTTTATATTAACTATTTCTGTTATACTGAAAACATGATTATTACTAAAAGTTGGAACAGACTCAAGTGAACATAACTAGTTTTAAATGCAGTTCTAAAATGTATTTCTACCTCTGAACATGTTTATTTTGCATATGTTTTTGTAATATGTTTTTTAATGCCTAGTAAAGTATATAAAATGGATGTATACATATACTTATCTTGAATTTATCACACCATGGAAAGTCTCACTTCAGTGCATATCATCTTTTTTAATGCTGTCTAATATTCTATACTATGTATTATTTAACTTACTCCTTTTTTAAATTTAGTTTTTTCCATGTTGATCCACTACTTGGCATAAGGGTTCTTGTGAAGTACAAATCAGACACTGCTGTGAAAATCATCAGAAATTAGTAAGAATAGTCTAAAGATGAAACAGGATGTTTGACTTTTTAAAATTGAAATCTATTAAGCTAATAAAGGATTTTAGTGGAGTTTAAGTCATTACTAAACTTGCTCTTAGACAACTTAAATATTAAAGATCCAGAGAAAGAAATAGACAACATTTAGAAAAACTTTTAGATGTAAAAATGATTCATTTAGTAAAACACAATTCTTAAAGTATTTTGGTTAAACAGAATGACTCATGAAACATAAATGATAAAATTCTTTATATAGGGATAGACTAATATAACATATTATGCATCAATTTGGAATTACACATCACCAGAAGTAAATTCTTATATGCAGTGGGGTTAAGAAAAATATAGACAGTCACTAACGCTGAAAAAGGGAAAAATGTTTAATATCTTAATCTATACTCTTGACAATAAGGGAAAAATGCCATTTGTATTAATGAATTAAAAATACTCAAACATAATCAAATTTCAAACATTTTATAAATATAACTTTAAGGATTGTAAATATTATAAATTAACATTCTAAAAGCTAACTCTTTGAAATATTAATTGAAACTTGAGTAACTGAACAGAAAAATTTTAAATACATGTGAAGCAGTAAGGCAAAAGTCAAATGTATAAAGGTGTGTCTGTATTGTTTAATTGAGTACTTGAAAATCAGAAAGGGAAAAAACTTGTGATGCCATTACAATATTCACCAAACTTTGTACATTAAAACTACTATAGATTTTTAATTTGAAAGACTGATAATACAGCACTTCATTTTCAGAAAAGTTATTTGAAATCTTATGCTTGCAGATAGAAACAATTTAGTTACATGAATTGGAGAAATATAGATTGTTATGGTTCTTTTTGTAGGGCTGCCTTTTTCTTTTTTTTCTATTTTTTTTTTTTTGACAGAGTCTTGCTGTATTGCCCAAGGTGTACAGTGGCGTGATGACAGCTTACTGCAACCTTCGCCTCCTAGACTCATGCTATTCTCCCACCTGAGCTCCCTGAGTAGCTGCCACTACAGGTGTGAGCCACCACACCCAGCTAAATTTTGTATTCCTTGTAGACACAGGGTTTTTCTATGTTTCCTGAGCTGGTTATGAACTCCTGGGCTCCATCTATCAACCTGCCTTGGCCTCCCAAAGTGCTGAGATTACCAGCATAAATCATCATGCCTTGTCTAGGGCTCCCAACATTTTAAAGACAATTTTGTGGACTACATCTAAAAAGGTTTACTCTATCTATCTATCTATCATCTATCTATCTATCTATCTATCTATCTATCTATCTATCTATCTATCAATCATCTATCTATCTATCTATCTATCATCTATCTATCTATCTATCTATCTATCTATCTATCATCTATCTATCTATCTATCATCTATGTATCATCTACGTACCTACGTATCTATATCTATCCACCTACCTACCTTCCGACCTATCTATCTGTCCATATTTGTTCATCTACTATAAAAGTAATCTACTGTAAAATTACATGTACATAAATTTAGGGACAATTTGACATACAAACAAATAAAAATCCTTATTGAATTACTCTAAGAATAATGAGTGTTGTCTTGACAGTGGAGAATGGGAGCAGATGTCCTTGCTGGTTAACTGCAGCTACACTTATCATTATGAGCTCACTAGGCTGTACAGTTGTTCAAAATCTACATTTATTTAAGATATTTCAGGAAATGACATTGTCATAATTGCCCTCATCAAATCAAGGAAAGTTGGATTTAGCAAGACTTTTGGACACTCTCCCTGAAACAGAGGTTATTATTCATTGGTGATTTCATATCAAATGGTGGTTTCATATAAAAATATTGAAAGCTAAAAGATAGATTATTCCAGTTCAACAAAAAAAAAGAGAGAAGATTCTGCATTCTTTTTCAAGTTCAATCTAATTGTCTCTGCTCCATGACTTATAACTTATGCTTTGTAAACTCTAGTTTATTCAGGGTCAAATGTGTAAAGCTTAAGTGATTTTTGAGATCATAACACTAAGGACTGATAAAAGAATGAAATGTTTGCTTTTGGCTCCTGCAAATTAACAAAAAATATATTTATATTGTATGATATTTGAGGACAGGATTTTTATAGTTTCATAAGCCTAGCCCACTACGGCCTATCATTTTAATCTTGAAAAATTGCCTTTCAATAGTTTTCAATTAAGTTGGTTGACTGATCTGATTTTGGAACTGTTATTTGAGTTTAAAGTTCGCTTTCTCTCTGGATATTGTACCAATGAAATTAAAACAGTTAATGAGCTAAGTACAAACAATGCTCTTTCCTGCTCATTAAAGGCATCATTATTATCATATACAGAGTACCTCAGGGAAAGAGTTGATTATCATTTGAGTATTATTTACTTAAGAATCTACATAATAGATTCAACCTCAGAATTGCAGAGAAAAAGTAATAGATAATGTTTAAATTAGATGTACTAATGGTTGATAGAGAAGAATGTTTCCATGAAAAAGGTTTTGCCTGTTCAAGGAAGTTCTGCTGCCAGCCTATTTCAAAACAGCTTCAATTTTCAACAAGGTAAACATATCATTTTTCAAATTAGGCTATACATGGTTAAATCAGTCCCATTCCATTACACTATGTGGCCAGTGTAAGAGGTGTGTAATAGTGATTTGAACTATAGTGTGAAGTCTGTGAAAACTACGTTTTAGCTTAAAACATACTTTGTTATATTCTTTTTCCTAACGAAATGTAGCAAATATGACTTGGCAGAAAATGACACAACTGACCAGATCAACTCCTGAAGCACTTCCAGGATCAAGATAATTAATTTGAGAACCAGACTCTTATCCCATATTAGTGTTTATCTAACATCCTTGTTTAGGGTAAATTAAATCTGACTAATTCCTGTAATAAACAAGCAAACAAAAAATAAATTTAATCATCTCCTTATGCTTCACTTAACCTGAAGCATTTTGATGTTTTCACACAAGGAGAATAAATTAAGAAAATTTTATTTACATTGTCTAAACAAAATAATCTTTAAGTAAAAGTTGCATTTTGTTTAATGTTTTTTCCCACTGCTTCTACAGTCCAAGATTAGAGATATTTGAATAAACCCAGAGTTAGTACATGCTACAAAAGTTATAATGCAAACGTGAACTGAAAACCAAGTCAACTAAAGCTGATACCGAGAGAAATTAGGTAAAACCTCATTTAACTACTAAGATAATATTGTCTCATTTGCTGCATTTACTTGTAAATCTTGGTTACAGAGTCCCTAACGGGAACTAAACATCCATTGTAAATGTGCTACTTTGATAGGCTGAATACCATTGTCAAAATCTGCATTGTAATGAATTGTTAAATGTGAAGTATCAAATTCAAAAAATAATTGCAGTTTTCTAATTATCCTAAATGAAGAGCTTGATTTATATCAAGGCATTTACAACTTGATAAGTGAATTAACATATAGATCCAAACACAAATCATTATTAAATAATTATTTTATATGATCCCATTACTGTAAAAAGATTCCATCAAAATGGCAATAGAGCTCAAGTGCTGGAATTACATGTGTTTTTACTTTTTAATCTTGTAGGAGGAAGTGTATCTTGGTATTCTGGAAACAACTTGTCTCCTTAAAAAGAAAGAATGCACATTCTAGAGTCCTATATTTAAGGACACTGAATATATAAGGCACAATTTACTGGGACACAGAATACAGACAGAAATTACATTTCTTAAATTTAAGAGTAAATATAAGTACACACAGAAGGCAATACATATGTAATCATATGATTAGAGAGAGATTCACACTCCACTACTGATACTGACTGAAAACTGGTCAGGGGAAGACATTTTAGAAACATTCAATGAGATGATCTGAGTTTTGAAAGATGAAGAAGCAATTGAGTAGTAAAAAGTAGGAAGGAAGGTGTTTCAGGTTTAGATTGTATTACATAGGAGAAGGAAAAAAGGTCGGAAGTAATAGTTTGGAAGCAAGTACTGGTGAGCATATCTCTGTGTGTGTGTGTGTGTGTGTGTGTGTGTGTGTGTGTGTGTATGTGACTAACAGAAAAAGAGAGAAAGATACAGAGACAGAGTAAGAGAGAGAGAAAATCCCGTGCAGATAAATTAAGTGACTTTTAGATGCAGTAAGCATGAATAGGCCAAGGGCATATTTTTAAATGCATTTGTTTGCTCCTCAAAGTCAGAAATCAGAAATAGTTTTATTAGGTAGAGTGTATTTGGAATTTATCATAATTATCCTGCAAAAGACAGTAAGTGTAAATACAAAATTTAAAAGCCCAATGAGCTTCTTGTTGTTAAAAAGTATGATCATGGGACTCATGGGATTCTTATTTATTGCACCTATCAACTTCTTCCTATTTATTATATAAGATCCAAAAGATTTAGAAGTAAAAATAGTGTTTAGAGGTCAGCTGAGAATAAAGAACACCTGGCTTTACTCCTAAAGTAAATATGTATGCATCACCTGTGCCAGGCCTTTAAAATGATCCATGCAGGGCATTAAGAATAGTAAGACTCAGGCCTTGTCCTCGAAGGACTTTCTTCCTGATCTAGAAGCTGCCACTTACTTCACATGTCTGCAACTTTATTATAGAAACTTTTACATTGTCTGGAGCAATTTATACTTTTAGGCCTTGTATTTAGATACATATTTCAGATTTTTGTTTCTTTCAAAATATGCAAAATATTCAACAATCTAACACAGATACTTGATACACCTGCTATGATGTCAGAAGAGTAAACGGAGCAAGATAATTTGATGTTTTTTTCTCATTGCACATTCTTCCATGTCTTAGACTTTTCAAGTGACAGTGTATACCTTTTATTCAAACCTCCTGTTTTTCATCTATTACAAAATAAAACAAAACAAAATATCAGAACAGTTAAGATACTCAATGCAAATTCTTATGTGAAATTTAATTTGCTTCCATTTTACCTTAAAACAATGCAAAAGAAAACAATATTTTTACAATTCTAATTGATCGAAGTGGCAGATTTGAGAAAAATGGAAAATGTATAGATACTATTAGTAACGTTTTAAACCTTCTTCCAGAAAAGTAAAAACAAAAGAAAAAAGAAAAGAAAAAAAAAAACTGGCATACTTAGATCTCTTAAATACAGGAAGAAGTTTTCATAATCGCACTGTTCAGCATGGCACAAAACTGACCACAACTAAATTACTGTATATAAAGCCACATGAAGTGGGGTGTGCCAACCTTATTTTGTGAACAGAGATGGGGAAACTAACTCAAATTCTCCAGAGACTATTTCAGAGGAGTTAAATTTGAACTGGTTTAAAAATCATGATTTATTTACTTGATACTAAGTTTAAAGGACAGAAAAAGAGGAGCCTGGAGCATCACCAAAATATATCATTTTTTAAAAAACAGAATACAAATAAACATGTTGTATAGTCACTTAAGATCAGAGGGCCAAAGAGAAACCCTTGATGGTGACTTCTATTGGGATGACTATGACCAAATATAACCGCCTGCTTGGCACAAAATCATCTAAATCTATCCAGTTAGAATTTTGCTCCCTTACTAGGGTGTTTCTGTTTCTCTCTACAAATCACTTAAAATTTAACAAACCAAAAAAGACAGTAGAACCACAACATAAAGGAACATAGGTTCAGCAGAATGAAGCACCAGCCTTCTCATGCATCCCATAGATATCTTTTCATCAAGAACTACTGAAAAAATTTTCATGTGTTACATTTTTTTTCCAATACCCGGACTCTTTCCTTCTGCAGTGAATTACTGGCTGCCTTATAATAACAATTTAATACTTTTACAGGAATGAGGTTATTTAAAAAGCACAGTTATTCTATGGCATGTATTAAATTAACATGTTTACTTTCTTTGACCACAGTTATGTGTATGTTCGATGAGTTTCAATATTAGCTACAGTATTCTTGTCATAAATTGCATTTTACTGAGTACACATGCCATCTTCTTAGAGAAAAAGACAATTGTTAAGATTAAACAGCTTTCTTTATCTCTATGAGATTTATCAGCTTATAAAAGAAAAATGCTTGGCTTTTGCTGAAGCCTCCATATTGAGCCTTTCTTCAGGACAACCAAGGAACATTTAACTAGAAGTCCTGATATTGTTTTTTACATAGAATATTATGAGCTAATAAGTTGAATAATGATGAAGCTTCCATAGTTGCAAATGGAAAAATGGTGTGTGTGTGGGGGGAATTGAAAATCATATAAAATTTCATGTTATAGAGATTTTATCCCTCTACTTACAATAGTATTACATAATGACTATAATTTCTCAAATTAGACTGAACACTTTTCTTTAAAACACTGTTAAGCTTTTAGCCTACCAAAGAAAAGGTAGCAAAATATTGAGTAATACGTTTTTGAATCAAAAGACTCAACTCCATATTGCCCTAAAACTGAAAAACAAACAAACAAAAAAACTCAACATTTACTAAGCATGGCAATTAAATTGCTTTAAAAAAACAACTTAAGTTTAAAAAATCTTGAGAGAAAATCTCCTGTTACTGGTGGCCATTGATAAGCTAAGCAGTTTTTACCAGCAGGAAAAATAACTTGCCTGCCTACCACTACAACATTTCTTCTAAACTAGTCTGGTTCAGACTTTAGTCTGCATATTAATTAAATGTATTCAAGAACAATTGAAGGAATAGCATGGGAAAGTGAGGGAAACTGGAGAGAAAGGAGACATAGGGGAAAGAGCAGAAGAAAGAGAAGAAAAGAACAGTTCTTTCCATTACAGCCAATTAAAGTTTAATTTCTTTTTGCAAAATGAAACACTGTTAGCACCATATGATTTTCAAATCAGCTCACAGTGATGAAGGCTATGGAATTCCCATAAATAATTTAAGAGTAACCACACCTGCAAGACATGCTTTGATTATTTGGCTTTTTTTTTAAAGCCTTCTTTGTTTTTGTTTTCTTGATAATTGTCAATGAATGGAAGACAATTTGAGGAAGAACCTATCACAGTCTTCATATATAATCTAAAATTCATGTTACTTATCCTAATTAACTACTGTGAATGACTATGCTAATTTTTGTTCAAGTAAACATGTTGAATTTAAAATTAAAGTCTCATAGAAACTCACCACAGAAATACAAGATTATGGTTATTTTCTTTCCCTAATTTAATCATCATTAATATTTTGACAGCCAGAAGTTTTAAAGATTTCTGGGACAGTTAAACTATAGCATGTTCAAAAGCCAAAAATATTCTTGCAACTCTAAGAATTTTATTTCCTCTGTCTTTAATACTATTGCACTGTTATGTTTACAAATTTTCTTTTGAAAATACCTTTAAGCATATGTTGACAGGTATCTGCTTAAGTGCACTATTTTGAGTATTTCTTTTCTCTAGAAAAATAAACATGTAATTATTAAGTTTCCGTACTAGAGTAAGGAAAAAGAGCACAAAATTCCAACAAATAACTAATTCAAAATTTGCATGGTACTTATATAACTAATTGAAAGTATTAAAATGCCTAAAGATTAAACAAATTATAAAGATATTGGGCAAACATGTGTTTTATTTCAATATCTAAATTGGAAAACAGGATGTCAAATTATATCTATTTACTGATGATATGATCTTATATCTGAAAAAATCTAAAGACTCTTCCAAAATACTCCTAGGCTTAATAAATAAATTTAAGTAACATTTCAGGATATGCAATCAACCTACAATATCAGTAGCATTTCTATACATCAGTAAAAACCAAGCTGAAAACAAAATCAAGAAGTCAATCTCATTTATAATAGGCACACATACGAAATACAATACCTAGGAATTTATATAACCAATGAGGTAAAAGAGCTCTGCAAGGAAATCTACAAAACAGTGATGAAAGAAATTGTAGATGACAAAAATAAATGGAAAAATATTCCATGCTCATGGATCAGAGGAATCAATATTGTTAAAATGACTATACTGAGCAAACCAATCTATATATTCAATGCAATTTCTATCAAAATATTAACATTATTTTTCACAGAATTAGAGAAAACTATCCTAAAATGTATAAAGTGGAACAAAAGAATATAGATGTTTAAAGCAATCATAAGCAAAAAGAATAAAGCTGGAGATATTGCATTATCTAAGTTTAAATTACACTACAATGGTATAGTAACCAAAACAGCATGGTACTGTTATAAAGATAGACACATAAATGGATGGAACAGAATGGAAAACCTAGAAATAAAGTCACATACCTACAGACAACTCGTCTTTGAAAAGGTTGCCAAAAACATACACTGGGGAAAAGACACTCTATTTAGTAATTACTTCTGAGAAAAGTGGATTGCCATATGCAGAAGGATGAAAATGAACCCCTACTATCTCTCACAATATACAGAAATTAACTCAAGATGGATTAAAGACTTAAATGTAAGACCATGGGAGTTAACTATGTACACAAATGTAAAAACTCTAGAAGAAAACCTAGGATAACCTCTCATGGACACTAACTTAGGCAAAAATTTATAACTAAAAGCAAATGCAATGATACCAAATTAATTGCAAAACAAGTGCAACAATACCAAAAATAGATACATGGAACTTAATTAAACTAAAATCCTTCTGCAGAGCAAAAGAAATAATAAACAGAGTAAACAGACAACCAGAATGGGAGAAGATATTGGCAAACTATGCAACCAACAAATAATTAATATTCAGACTCTACGAATAACTCAAACAACTTAACAAGAAAAAATAAAACCACTTTTTAAAAAAGCCAGCAAAGGACAGGAATATTTTTCAAAATAAGGCATACAAATAATCAACAAGCATAAGTAAAAATGCTGAACATTACTAATCATCCAAAAAATGCAAATTAAAATATAATGAGATATCTTCTTATGCCAGTTAGAATGTGCAAAAAGGCAAAAAAACACAGATGTTGGTGAAGATGTGGAGAAAAGGTAACATTTATATACTGTTGGTAGGAATGTAAATTAATAAATCTCTATGGGAAATAATATGGAGATTTCTGAAGAACTAAAAGTAGAACTACCATTCAATCCAGCTATCCCACTGCTGAGTATCTACCCGAAGGAAAAGAAATCATTATATCAAAAAGATATATTTTATATCACATATATTTATCACAACACTATTCACAATAGCAAAGATTTGGAATCAACCTAAGTGTCCGTCAATGGATGATTAGATAAAAAGTCATATATTTCATTCATCCATTTTCATACTACTATGAGATGGGGTAATTTATTTAAAAAAAAAAAAAGGTTTAAGGGACTCACAGTTCCACATGGCTGGGGAGTTCTCACAATCATGGTGGAAGGCAAAGGAGAAGCAAAGGCATATCTTACATGGCGACAGGCAAGAGACCACATGCAGAGAAACTGCCCTTTATAAAACCATCAAATCTCATGGAGACTTATTCACTATCATGAGAATGGCATATAAAACTTGCCCCCATGATTCAATTACCTCCCACTGGGACCCTCTCACTACATGTGGGATTATGGGAGCTACTATTCAAGATGAGATTTGGGTGAGGACACAGCAAAACCACACACACACACATACACACAGACAGACACAGATACACAGGAATACTATTTAGCCATAAAGAATGAATAAAATCATGTCCCTTGCTGCAACTTGGACGAAACTGGAGGCCATTGTCTTAAGTGAAACAACTCAGAAACAGAAAGTCAAATATCAATGTTCTCACTTATCATGGGAGCTATATATGTACACATGGATGGGGAGTGTGGAATAATAGACACCAGATACTTGGAAGGGTTAGAGTGTGGGAGGGGGTAAAGAATGAGAAAATACTTCATGGGTACAATGTATACTATTCAGGTGACGGCTAAAACTAAAAGCCCAGATTTCACCACTAGTCCACATATTCATGTAACAAAACTACACTTGTACCCTTTAAATCTATAAAAATTTTAAAGAAGAAACTGCTTATACAAATTCTGCATTAAGATTTAAGAATATTGCTTTAGTTGTTCATTTTTTTTTTTTTTTAGTGTAGGAAAATCAGAAGTTTTTTGGAGAAAATTTAGATTTGCCTAGAAAAATACATACATACAAAATCTTTTAAATTACAAAAAAAAAATCAAAGGATTTATGCCACCCTTTGCCCTCTGATTTCCCTCCCAGAGACACAGGTTAGAAACCTTTTCATCCTACCTTAGTGCACTATGCACCATCTCTAAGCAATAAGTGTCTGTTTAATGCCTGGAGTTGATTGGAGGAAATACAAAAATTAACTGTCCCAGAGGGAAGAAAAGCTTCTGTCATAATGGTAAAATTATTAATGCATCAAAAAAAATCTAAAAATATTTGTCTCTCAAGAAAGTATTTCAGAAAACATTTTTTAAAAATGAACAGTACTAAGTTACTGATGCGTAGTTGGAGATTTTTATCTTCCTTTTTTAGTAATCAATAAAACAAGCAGACCAAAAATACATAAGAATACAAATCTCTGAATAATACCCTTACCAAACTTGGCACTAACCACAAAAAACTTAAATATTAGACTTCTTCAAGATAAAAAATAGTCTGTTTTACAGAGGGCACAAAAAATAAAATGAAAATGTAAACTATAGACTAGAATTGCTACAATTAAAAAGACTGAAATACCAAATGTAGTCAAGGATGTGGAGCAGCTAGATCTATCATATGTTGCTGGTCAGAGTAAAAACTGGTGCAACTACTTCCAAAACCAGGTGGCTTGTGTTCATTAATGTTAAACTGTAACTATTTTATAGCCTAGCAATTCATATAATATACATATTATATATATTTTCCCAGGGTGAATTGAAAACAAATGTCTACAAAAATGTTGTATAGGAATGTCCTTAGTAACTTTATTTTATAAATGGCAAAGAGTGAAAATAATCCCACTGTCACAAACAAATAAAATGATAAAACAATTTAAGGTTTTGTCACACCATGCAATACCACTCTACAATAAAAAGTAGTAAATTACTGATTTAAAAACATACATGAATCTGAAGTATTTTATTAAGTGAAGGAAGCTAGAAGCAAAATCATATATACTGTATGATTCTATTCATATAAATGCAAAGAACAGGCAAATTTAACTCTATAAAGACTGGAATTTTTAAAAGTCTTTACTTTTGAGTGGGTTTTGCCTGAAACGGGGCACATGGGCAATCCTGGGTGTGATGAAAATATTCTGTGTTAATATACTCTGTCAAAACTCCTTCAGCTGTACAACTTTGTATATTCTTTTTTTATTGTTACATTTTCAAGTATACTTTTTTATTATTATACTTTACATTCTGGAATACATATGCAGAATGCACAGGTTTGTTACACAGGTATATACATGCCATGGTGGTTTGCTGCACTCATCAACCTATCATCTACATAGGTATTTCTCCTAATGCCATCCCTCCCCTACACCCCACCCCCTGACAGGCCCTGGTGTGTGATTTTCCTCTCTGTGTTCATGTGTTCTCATTGTTCAACTCCCACTTATGAGTGAGAACATGTTGTGTTTTTTGTTCCTGTGGAGTTTGCTGAGAATGATGGTTTCCAGCTTCATCCCTGTCCCTGCAAAAGACATGAACTGATCCATTCTTATGGCTGCATAGTATTCCATGGTGTACATGTGCCACATTTTCTTTATCTAGTCTATAATTGATGGGCATTTGGGTTGGTTACAAGTCCTTGCTATTGTGAACAGTGCTGCAATAAACATACATGTACCTATGTCTTTATAATAGAATGATTTATAATCCTTTGGATATATACCCGGCAAAGGGATTGCTAGATCAAATAGTATTTCTGATTCTAGACCTTTGAGGAATTGCACACTGTCTTCCCCAATGGTTGAACGAATTTACACTGCCACCAACAGTTTAAAAACATTCCTGTTTCTCCATATCTTCTCCAGCATCTGTTGTCTCCTGACTTTAATAATCGCCATTCTAACTGGCATGAGATGGTATCACATTGTGGTTTTGATTTGCATTTCTCTAATAACCAGTGATGATAAGTTTTTTTTCATATGTTTGTTGACCATATAAATGTCTTCTTTTGAAAAGTGTCTGTTCATATCCTTCAGCAATTTTTGATGGGGTTATTTGTTTTGTTCTTGTAAATTTGTTTAAGTTTCCTGTAGACTCTGGATATTAGCCCTTTATCAGATGGATCGATTGCAAACATTTTCTCCCATTCTGAAGGTTGTCTGTTCACTCTGATGATAGTTTCTTTTGCTTTCTAGAAGCTCTCTATTTTAATTAGATCCCATTTGTCTATTTTGCGTTTTCTTGCCGTTGCTTTTGGTGTTTTAATAACAAAGTCTTTGCCCATGTCTATGTCCTGAATGGTATTTCCTGGATTTCCTCCTAGAGTTTTTATGGTTTTCAGTCTTACGTTTAAATCTTTAATCCATCTTGAGTTAGTTTTTGTATAAGGTGTAAGGAAGGTGTCTAGTTTCAGCTTTCTGCGTGAGGTTAGCCAGTTTTCCCAACACCATTTATTAAATAGGGTATCTTTTCCCCATTGCTTGTTTTTGTCAGGTTTGTCAAAGATCAGGTTGTTGTAGATGTGTGGTGTTATTTCTGAGGCCTCTTTTCTGTACCATTGATCTATACATCTGTTGTGCTACCAGTACCATGCTGTTTTGGTTACTATAACCTTATAGTGTAGTTTGAAGTCAAGTAGCATAATGTTTTCTGTTTTGTTCTTTTTGCTTAGGATTGTCTTGGCTATGCATGCTCTTTTTTGGTTCCATATAAAACTTAAAGTAGTTTTTTCTAATTCTGTGAAGAAAGTCAACAGTAGCTTGGTAGGAATAACATTCAATCTATAAATTACTTTGGGTAGTATGCCCATTTTTATGATATTGATTTCTCCTATTCATGAGCATGGAATTTTTTTCTATTTGTTTGTGTCCTCTCTTATTTCCTTTAGCAGTGATTTGTAGTTCTCCTTGAAGAGGTCCTTCACATGCCTTGTAAGTTGTATTCCTAGGTATTTTATTCTCATCGTAGCAATGGTGAATAAGAGTTTGCTCATGACTTGGCTCTCTGTTTGTCTATTATTGGTGTATAGGAAAGTTTGTGATTTTTGTACTCTGATTTTGCATCCTGACACCTTTCTGAAGATTCTTATCAGCTTAAAAAGTTTTTAGGCTGAGATGGGTGGTTTTCTAAATATACAATCATGTCATCTGCAAACAGAGGTAATTTGACTTCCTGCCTTTCTATTGGAATACGATTTATTTGTTTTTCTTGCCTGATTGCCCTTGCCAGAACTTCCAACACTATGTTGAATAGGAGTGATGAAAGAGACATCCTTGCCTTGTGCCAGTTTTCAAAGGGAATGCTTCCAGCTTTTGCTCAGATTCAATATAATATTGGCTCTAGGTTTGTCATAAATAGCTCTTCTTATTTTGAGAAATGTTCCATTAATACCTAGTTTTGATTGTTTCTAGCATGAAGTGTTGTTGAATTTTATTGAAGGCTTTTTCTGCATCTATTGAAATAATCATATGTTTTTGGTCATTGGTTCTGTTTATGTGATGGATTACGTTTATTGATTTGCATGTGTTTAACCAGCCTTGCATTCCAATGGTGAAGCAGTTTCTTAATCTTGGGCTCTAATTTGATTGCACTGTGGTCTGAGAGATTGTTATGATTTCCATTCTTTTGCATTTGCTAAGGAGTCTTTTACTTCCAATTATATATGGTTGATTTTAGAATAAGTATGATGTGGTTCTGAGAAGAATGTATATTCTGTTGATTTGAGGTGAAGAGTTCTGTAGATGTTTATTAGGTCTGTTTGGTCCTGAGCTGAGTTCAAGTTCTGAATATCCTTGTTAATATTCTGTCTCACTGACCTGTTTAATAATGACAGTGGGATGGTAAAGTCTCCCAACATATGGTGTGGGAGTATAAGTCTCTTTGTAGGTCTCTAAGAACTTACTTTATGAATCTGGGTGCTCCTGTATTGGGTGCATATATATTTAGGATAGTTAGTTCTTCTTGTTGCATTGATCCCTTTACCATTATGTAATGCCCTTCTTTGTCTTTTTTGATATTTGTTGGTTTAAAATCTGTTCTATCGGAGACTAGGATTGCAATACCTGCTTTTTTTTTTCTTTACATTTGCTTGGTAATTTGTTCTCAGTCCCTTTATTTTGAGCCTATGTGTGTCTTTGTATGTGAGGTGGGTCTCTTGAATACAGCACACTGATAGGTCTGACTATCCAATTTGCCAGTCTGTGCCTTTTAATTGGGGCATTTAGCCCATTTACATTTAAGGTTAACATTGTTATGTGTGAATTTAATCCTGTCATTATAATGCTAACTGATTATTTTGCCCATTAGTTGATGCAGTTTCTTCAGTGTTGATGGTCTCTACATTTTGGTTTGTTTTTCTGCAGCCTCTGCTGATATTATACCCAGGCAAACAGGGACTGTAGTGGACCCCCAGCAAACTCCATCAGTCCTGCAGAAGAGGAGCCTGATGGTAGAAGGAAAACTGATCAAGCAGAAGAAAGGATATCAGAGGTCGAAGACCAACTTAATAAAATGAAATGAGAAGACAAAATTAGAGAAAAAAGAGTAAAAAGGAATGAGCAAAGTCTCCAAGAAATATGGGACTATATGAAAAGACCTAATTCACGTTTGATAGGTGTATCTGAATGTGACAAAGATAATGAATCCAAGCTGGAAAATATTCTTCAGGATATTATCCAGGAAAACATTCCTGACCTAGTAAGGCAGGACAATACTCAACTCTAGGCAATACAGAGAACACCACAAAGATATTCCTCAAGAAGAGCAACCACAAGACACATAATCATTAGATTCACCAGGGTTGAAATAAAGAAGAAAATACTAAGGGCAGCCAGAGAGAAAGGTCTAGTTACCCACAAAGGGAAGCCTATCAGATTCATAGCAGATCTCTCAGCAGAAACCCTACAAACTAGAAGAGAGTGGGGGTTAATAATCAACATCCTTAAAGAAAAGAACTTTCAACCCAGAATCTCATATCCAGCCAAACTAAGCTTCATAAGTGAAGGAAAAATAAATTTTTTTTTTGAACAAGCAAGTACTCAGAGATTTCATCACCACCAGGCCTGTTTTACAAGAGCTTCTAAAAAGGAGCACTATACACAGAAAGGAACAACCAGTATCAGTCATCCCAAAAACTTACCAAAAGGTAAAGGGTATCACCATAATGAAGAATCCATATCAACTAATGGACAAAACAGCCAGCTAGCATTAAATGACAGTATGAAACTCACATATATCAATATTAATCCTAAATTTAAATGGATTAAATGCTCCAATCAAAAGACACAGACAGGCAAACTGAATAAAAAGTCAAAACCCATCGGTAC
>CAUYLG010073956.1:0-70674 GCA_963573385.1 Cacajao melanocephalus | reverse complement strand
TTCTGATTTCGGGTGTTCTCAGCCTTTTTGCACTGGTTTCTTCCCATTTTTGTGGATTTATCCACCTGTCGTCTTTGTAATTGCCGACTTTCAGATTGGGTCTGAGTGGACGTCCGGCTTGTTGGTGACGAAGTTTTTTCTGTTTGTTAGATTTCCTTCGACAGACGCCCCTTCCCCACAGAGCTAGGCCTTCCCGGGTTCAGTTGTGCATACTGTGAAACTCTCAGTCCTCAGCGCTTCCAATTGCTGTTCTCCTTGTGGGGATGGGACCAGCCGAGCCAGACTCAAAGGGCACCCAGTCCCGTATACTCCACACTGAGAAGCGCTGCGCCAGGACGCCAGCAAAACAGCCACGCCGGCCAAAAGAGTCGCGGTGGTGACCCGTGTGGCTCCTCTGCCGGGAATCTCCCAGTTTGTGGGCAACAGAAATTCGTCTGAAATTGCGGCATCCACTTGCTCTCTGTGCTTTCACTGGGAGCTACAATCCTGAGCTGCTACTAATCAGCCATCTTGGATCTCTCTCCGATAAAATGTTTTTAAGAAAATATGAAATTAACAGAGCTGAACAAAAGGCAGAACTAAGAACACTATCATGCAAGGGTGATATAATGATTTGTCCAGCCAAGGAGTTGTTTCATGACTTGTTCTTGAAAGCAGAGATAACCATACGTAGTCTTCCGCTTTCTTCTCTCTAGCTGAGATTACCAAGTAAGCCTACCTCCTAATACTCTTCTGGAATCCTGTGAATCTCCACACTGGAGACCACAGGAAAGAAACCAAGACTCCCTGCAACCTCACTGATGTTTTCATATAGTGCTTGCAATCTCTGAACATCATCTCCTGCCTATGTCTGTCATATTCTGCAACTTACTGATAAAGCTCACCCCTGCCAATACCTCCCAAGCACCTCTTGCTAGCTCTTTTAGATTCTTTAAACTTTGCAAGGTGGTTCTTTTGAGCTCTGCACCAACTGGACTTATCCTTATAAAACACCTGCATGCCCTCATTCACTTTTTGTTTCTGGACCTCCTCCCCGATAGTCATCTTCTGCCCCCTCTCAGAACCGCCCACTTGTGTGAGTAATAAGTCTTTGTTTAGTCATACCACATGACTGCTGTCGCAAGTTCTGACATCTGAACTTAACCTTGGAAGGAAGCTTCCCTTCAACACAGTGAGTTTGTAATAGTATCTAAGAAGACAATGTCAGCAGTGATGGCAAGGCTTTTGAAAAATCTCCGCAAATCCTCCACATAAAAACAGAAAACAGCTAGGTAATGAACCCCAAACCCTATGGACATTTACAACAAAGCTAGGTAAAACCCAGGATACAAAACGGTACAGAAAACTTCCAACAGTCATTAAGATATGACTGATATTGGCACCTCTGCAGGATATGAGAAACAACAGGACATCTGCAGGACAGAACACAAAACAGACAACATTGGGAAGCTTAGTAAACCAACCTGAGAACAGCAACCAGCTATGGGTTCTGGCCATTTCAAGAGTAAGTGAATACAATGAATTCATGGTCAGGCACTGAAAGATCTAGCACTATGCTTTAACCTATTGTGAACTCTCAAAATTGACCTTCCTGGGCTCCCTTCCAGACAAAGCCCCATAATGAAGAGAAATCACTGGGAGCAGACTGAAAAGTGTGCATGACTGGTATAGGAGAAACCATGGAAAAATAAGGTACAGAAAAAAGCAGAAGGAAAGTGTGGAGAGAAGGAAATCCTAGAAAGCTAGCTGCCATAGTTTTTAAAGACATACACACAGACGTGAGAGTTCTGTAAAACTTATGATGAACTCTGCCTTCTTCTATATGTTCAAGCAAAACAGTTTCACCTGAAAATAAGAAAACGAAGTACTATGGTCAAATCCCATTCAAGTTATATTAAAAATAAGAAAAGGATAAAGTGAAGAATAACATCCCTACAGACAACAAAAGTATACCAGGGCTGGTCGCAGTGGCTCACGCATATAATCCCAGTACTTTGGAGGCCGAGGAGAGCAGATCACGAGGTCAGAAATTCGAGACCAGCCTGGCCAACATGGTAAAACCTTGTCTCTTCTAAAGATACAAAAAATTAGCCGGGCATGGTAGCGTGCGCCTGTAATCTCAGCTACTCGGAGGCTGAGGCAGGAGAATCACTTGAACCAGGGAGGCAGAGGTTGCAGTGAGCCGAGATCGTGCCATTGCACTCCAGCCTGGGCAAGAGAGAGACTCCGTCTCAAAAAAAAAAAAAAAAAATGCCAGAAAGATACGGAACTAGAACAAATTAAATTGATAACATTTCAAAACAGCCAAAGTTTTAAAGTAAGATATAGTCATAAATGAAACACAAAATTAGAATCAGACACCTCAGAAGTGAGGTGATAAACCTGATGAAAGAATGAGAAATAAAAAAAAACATCACTTCAGAAATGAAGTCTAAGAAATAATATAAGAATGAATAAACATAATACATAAAGAAAAAGAAATAGTGAAAAGGAAGAAATATTACAGAATAGAAAAAAAGATTTTTTAAAAATAAAATATTTGAAGGACAAAGGAAAAGGGAGAGAATGGAACTATACTGGAACAAGGAAATAACTCCAAATGGTAACTTGAACCCTCAGGAAAAATGAATACCAGAAACAATAAATATGTAGGTTAATACAAAAGACTTTATAAATACTGTTTTCTTTTTCCTTTAACCTTTATAACAGACATAAGATTATATAAAGCAATACTTATAACCTTGTATTAGACATAATAGAAATGTAATATTAACGACAATAACAGCACAAAGGATAGAAGACAGAATAGAGATATAAATTTTATGTAATTTACATAATTATTACCACAAAGTAGATTTTGACAAAATGCATGTTGCAATCCCTAAAATAATCACCTTTAAAACCCCAAAAATATAGTTTAAAATTATCAACCAAGGAATCAAAATGACACACCAGAAAATATCTTATTAATCCAAAAGGACAAAGGAACAAAGATGACATAAGAAAATTTTAAAACAGAAAAAAAAGTCAGATATAAGCCTAACCATATCATTAATTATAATCAGTGAGAATAAACCCACCAATCAAAAGGCAAAGTCTGTTAGACTGAATAAAATAAAGATTATACTAAATGCTGTCTATAAAAGACACACTTTACATTTAAAGATACAAGTAGGTTGAAAAAACAAGGTTACAGTAAAGTAACAATAAGAGAGCTGGAATAACTCTAGCAGACAAAATAGATTTTAAGTATAAAAAGGTAATTAGAGATAACAGGGCAGGTTTTATAAGACACAGTCACCACAAAGATACAATTAGAATATTGATACCTAAAAACAGAGCCTCAGAACAAATGAAGCAAAACCTGACAGAAATGAAGGGAAAAACAGACAGTTCAACAATCTAGTTGGAGAGCTCAACACCCTATTCTCCCTAAAGAACAACCAGATAGAAAATTATCAAGGATATAGAAAATCTGAACATTATTAACCAGCTTAACCTACCATCTATAGAACATTCCATCTAACAACAGAATACACAATCTTTTCATATACATGTGGAACTTCCTCCAGGATACCACATGCTACGAGAGAGAATTAATCTTCAAAGACTGAACACACACAAAACATACTACTATGCAACCATAATGAAATTCATCAAGAAATCAAAAGAAGAAAATTTGGGAAGTCAAATTATATTCTAAATTTTTGAAATTCTTTTTCAATTTCTTCTAAATCGGCACTGGGTCAAGGAAGAAATCGCAAGAAAAGTTTTTAAATATTTTGAGCTAAAAGAAAATGAAAATACAAAATATGGAAATGTACAGAATGCTAATGCCTATATTAAAGAGAGATCACAAATCAATAATTTAAGAATTAACATTAAGAAATTTGGAAGAATAGCAAACTAAATCCAAAGCAAGCATAAGGAAAAAAATAAACACATTAGGGTAAAAAAGAAAAAACAAAGGGCAATGAAACATAAAACAGAAAAACAATAAAGGGGAAATAACAATAAAACCAAAAACTGGTTGTTCTTTGAAAAGATCCACAAAACTGACAACCCTTTAGTGCTAGACTGACCAAGAAAAAAAGGTACACATTGTGAAAACTGTGAATAAAATGATTAATGAAAGAGAAACACTGCCTTACAGAAATTAAATAAAAAGATTATTAGGAGATACATTAACAACTTTATGCCAACAAATTAGACAAATTTATGAAACAAAAATATTTCTGGGAAAAAAATCCAAACCACTAAAACTGACTCAAGAACAAACAGAAAATCTGAATAGCTCTTTAACAAATAAATAAACTGAATGCATAATTTAGTATCTTCCCAAAAGGAATCTCCATGCCCAGATGGCTTCGGTGATGAATTCTACCCAATATTTGTAGGAAAAATTGTAACAATTGGTCACACACTCTTCCAGAAAATAAAGGAAAAAGAAGTATCTCCCAACTCTTTCTATGAGGCTGACATTATGCTAATCTCAAAACCAAATAAACACAAGAAAAACAAACTATGGATCAATATCCTTCACTATTACAGACATAAAAATCCTCAACAGAATATTAGTGAACCAAATCTAACATTTCAAAAGAGGTATAAACCACGACCAAGTAGAACTTACCCCAGAAATGCAAGATTGGTTTAACAACTAAAAACCAATTAGTGAAATTCATCATGTTCATAAAATAAAGAATAAAACTGCCTAATCATTTCCATAGATGCAGAAAAAGCACTGGACAAAATCCAGTAATTATTCATGGTAAAACCTGCCCATGAACTAGGAATAGAAAGGAACTTCCTCAACCTGATAAAATCCCTTTATTAAAAAAACCTACAGGTAATATCATGCTCAAGACTATAATCTTTTTATAATAAAATAAAGCCAATTCAGAGAAAAGAAATGTATAGCTTAATGAGTTACTATAGGGCAAACACTCTTCTAACCATGAATTCACCCAGATGAAGGAAACAAACTTCACCCAGATGACTTCAAAAGGCCCTTCACAAACCTTGTCCTAATCCCTCCCTCTCCACAGAAGTAACAATTATTCTGACTTTCTATTAGTCACTTTGTTGCCTTTACAGTTTTATTGCTTTTTGTAAGTATGCATCCATAGAAAAATAGTTTAGTCTTAAGCACCATTTTCATTTGTTATTTCTTTTAAAGTCTCTCTTTTAAAAAAAATTTAACTGGTACATAATTACACATTAATTGTGGGATACACAGTGATGCTGCAATACATACAAGGTACAGTGATCAGATCAGGGTAATCAGCATATCCATAATCTCAAACATTTAATATTTCTGCACTGGAAACATTCAGCATCCTCTTTGAAACTATATAATGTTTTATCTGTTAATTACAGTCATCCTACAGTGGTACAGAACACTCATACATTTTCTAACTGTAATTCTGGATTTTTTCGCAAATCTCTTGGTTTTCTCCTCATTCCCCCTACTATTTCCAGCCTCTAGTATCCTCTACTCTTTAATTTTGTAAGATCAATATTTAGCTTCCACATGAGTGAGAACATGCATGGTTTAATTTTCTGTTCCTGGACTTATTTCACTTAAGATAATATTCTCCAGGTCTATCCATATTACCAGGAATGACAGGATTTCATTCTTTTTATGGCTGAATAGTATTCCATTGTGTATATATACCCACATTTTCTTTATCCATTCATGTGTTGTTGGACACCTAGGTTGATTCCACAACTTGTCTATTGTGAATAGTGCTGCAATAAACATAGGGGTGCAGATGTCTTGACACACTGATTTCCTTTCTTTTGGATAAATGCCCAGTAGTGGGACTGCTGGATCATATGGTAGTTTATTTGTAGTTTTTTGAGGAACTTTCACCTATTCTCCACAGTGGCTGTACTAGTTTATACTCCCACCAAAAGAGTATAAGAGCTCCCTTTTCTGTGTGTTCTTGACAGTATTATTTTTCGTCTTTTTGGTAATAGCCATATCCTAACTGGAGTGAGATGATACTTTACTGTGAATTTAATTTGCATTTCCTGGATGATTTG
This sequence comes from Cacajao melanocephalus, assembly GCA_963573385.1. Classification (NCBI taxonomy): domain Eukaryota; kingdom Metazoa; phylum Chordata; class Mammalia; order Primates; family Pitheciidae; genus Cacajao; species Cacajao melanocephalus. Next base: position 64,626 of record CAUYLG010073956.1, on the reverse strand, counting down.
TGATGTTGAGCGTTTTTTCGTATGTTTGTGGCCATTTATTTATATGCCTTCTTTCGACAATGTCTATTCAGATCATTTCCCCATTTTTAATCGAACCATTTGGTTTTTTTGCTGTTAAGCTGTTTTGATTTCCTTGCATATTCTGGATATTAATCCCCTGTCAGATAAGTAATTTGCAAATATTTTCTCTCATTCTGTAGGTTGTCTTTTCACTCTGTTGTTTCCTTTGCTTTTAATTTGATATAATGTATCTGTTTGTTTTGGCTTTTGTTGTCTGCATTTTTGAGGTCTTATTCATAAAAATCTTTTCTCAGACCAATGCCCCGAAGTATTTCCCCTATGGTTTCCTCTAGTAGTTTTATAGTTTCAAGTCTTACATTTAGGTCTTTGATCCATTCTGAGTTGATTTTTGTGAGGTGGGTATCTAGTTACATTCTTCCACATGTGGAAATCCAGTTTCCCCAGCATCATTTATTGAAAAAACTATCCCTTCCCCAATCTATGTTCTTGGCACTTTTGTCAAAAATCAATTGGCTATAGATCCATGGATTAATTTCTGGGTTTTCTATTCTGTTCCACTGGTCTATGTTTCTGTTTTTATGCCAGTGCCATGCTGTTTTGGTTACTACAACTTTGTGGTATATTTTGAAGTCTGTTGTCAGTATGACGCCTCCAGCTTTGTTCTTTTTGTTCAGGATTGCTTTGGCTATTTAGGGTCTTTTATGACCCCTTACAAAGTTTAGGATTTTTTTTTCTATTTCTGTGCAGAATGTCATTGGTATTTTGATAGGGACTCCACTGAATCTGCAGGTTGCTTTGGGTAGTATGATTATTTTACAATAATAATTATCCAATCCATGAGCATGAAATGTTTTTTCATTTGTATGTATCTTCTTCCACTTATTTCATCAGTGTTTTGTAGTTTTCTCTGAAGAGGTCTTTCACTTCCTTGGTTAAATTTATTTCTTGGTATTTTATTAATTTTTTGTAGCTGTTTTAAAGAGACTGGCTTCTTAACTTCTTTTTCAGCTAGTTTGCTGTTTGTATATAGAAATGATACTTTTTGTGTTGATTTTGTATCCTGCAACTTTAACAAATTTGTTGACCAGTTCTAAGTTTTTTGGTTTTTTTGGTAGAGTGTTCAAGTCCCTTTTCCTGCCTGTCTTTTCCTTACAATCTCTCTGTTGCAGTACCTAAGATATTTCATTTATATGTCCAGATCTGCTGATGTACTCTCATGGTGGAGTTCAATGTTTCTCTGCCCTCTGTATTTCCTACAAATGGCTAGCTGATAGACTCGACCAGACTCATGCTGAATTGATCTCTTTCACAAAATAGTAGGTGGTAGTGTGTTCTTACATCAGAAGGAAAGTAATGTCTGTTCTTTTTCTTCTTGTGATGTTAGTAGCCATCGATGCTCACCGCCTAGAGATCCATTCGTTCACCAAAGTTTTAAAATGGTGCTACTGCAATTCTGTTATTTCTTTTTCATTTAATTGAAATAGCTCTCCTATATCTACTATTTTGTTAACCAGAGGTACATTCATATAGGAAAGGCAAGATAAATTGCTTCTTTCTTGTATTTATCAATATTCAAAGTAATAAATTGGTTCCCATCATGCTCTAATCTAAGAGTAACCAATTCCTTTTTAAAATATCATTATGAACTCAAAGAATTTAAACACATTTCACAGGTTTCTACCAATCTCTGGCCAATGGGAGTTCTGCAGTTATTTCTCCAGTCTCTCTGAAATGACCCTAAATAGTCTTTAACAGCCTCCTTACTATCTGGTATGACAATGTTCCAGCTCATCCTGTACATTTCTTGCCCAAAACCTAGAATCAGTGATTTTGCCAGAAAGGCTTGGTTTCTTTTAAGGTGGAATGGTTTTCCCAACAATCTGGGCGCTACAGAAGTTCACTGCACACAGTGCTATAAATGTTCAATTGGTACCCAAATGGGCATTTCTGATCTAGTCCTCTTCAGTGCTCGTAGTCAGGAAACAAAAACACAGTTTGTAAGGTTGGGTACATACATTTTTGAAAGATAAAATACCTAATAAGCACAAATTAGTAAGTAACTTTCAATTAAAATATGGAATTATCAGTTTTACTTAACCTCTACAGTATTACATCTGTATTTCCTTTCTCGCAAGCTAAGCATCTACCATATGCAGGAGCAATATAACATGTCCTAATACTCACTTACTTGATGCAACAATATAAAGTCTCAGAATAACAATATTAATTAAAATCACACCAATGTAGTTACTGTAAGAATTAAATTTCTAGCTAGGCATGGTAGCTCATACCTGTAATCCCAACACTTTGGTAGACTGAGGCAGGGGGATCATTTGAGTCCAAGAGTTCAAGACCAGCTGGGCAACATGGTGAAACCCCGTCTCTACTAAAAACACAAAAAAATTAGTCGGGTGTCGTGGTGTGCACCTCTAGTCCCAGCTACTTGGGAGGCTGAAGCGGAAGGATAGCTTGAGTCCAAGAGGCAAAGAGGCAGAGGTTGCAGTGAACAGATACTGCCACCTCCTCAGAATTCAAGCAATTCTCCTGCCTCAGCCTCCGAGTGGCTGGTATTACCGGCGCCTACCACCACGCCCAGCTAATTATTATATTTTTAGTAGAGATGGGTTTTCACCATGTTGGCCAGGTTGGTCTCAAAATCCTAACTTCAGGTGATCTGCCCACGCTGGCCTCCCAAAGTGCTGCGATTATAGGTGTGAGACACTGTGCCCAGTCACAAATCTTCTTTTAAGAAACTTTTCCTATAGTTGTTCATAGCTGTTCTACTCCCTTGCTTTTCTTTTCAGAGTTTTATTATCTGTATGTTGTTTCTTCTTTGCCTATCTTCAATATTTGTCATTTTCTCTCAAATCTTTGTCTATTTGTATTTCTTTTTGGTCTTCAAATATTTTCCTCCTTCCCACCTCTATTTAAAGGCCTTCGGTTTATTCAACTCTGTGTCCCTTCTAGTTTTCTTTTCTGAAGTGATTTTTTTCTTTTAATTATTTCTTGAGTTCTATCATTACATTTCTGATTTTTTTTTTTTTGAGAGGGAGTTTTGCTCTTGTTGCCTAGGCTGGAGTGGTGCAATGGTGCATCTTGGCTCACTGCAACCTCCACCTCCCGGTCCACCTCCCGGATTCAAGCGATTCTACTGCCTCATCATCCTGAGTAACTGGGATTACAGGTGTGCACCACCACACCCAGCAAATTTTTGTATTTTTAGTAGAGACGGGGTTTCACCATGTTGGCCAGCCTAGTCTCGAACTCCTGACCTCAGGTGATCCACCTGCCTCAGCCTCCCAAAGTTATGGGATTACAGGCATGAGTCATTTCTGAATTTTTCTAATCTTATGTTGTTCTTTCACATGCGATATTGTTTTTTTCAATGACTTCTGACTCATTTATTCATTTGAAATTTAAAGAAAAAATTTATTAGAGATCTGAAAAACAATTCCTAAAAGATCGACTTTTCCAGAAAACTAGCTACACAATGTATTGCATCTGACAGGTCAAAATGTGCACTAGACATAAATATAAAAACCATGCAACAAGCCACCATTCTTCAACAAATTGAACAAAGATAAAATGCCTAAGGAACAACATGGATGACTTGCCAAGAACAGGCTATTTAAGCACTATTTTAAAAAAAGGTGCACAAAAGGATAAGTGTGTTCAGTTATACACTGAACTGAACCTTTGACAATAGGAATCACAGAATTTTGTCATATAGCATGAACACATATTATAAAAGTACATAGGGGTCAAAGGAATAGAACCACCAGCATTCAAAAGCAGCTCTGTCAACTAGGCAATAAAATACTCTACAGCATGTGCCTCTGTTGTCCACTGTTGAATACACTGGCAGCAATTTTGAAATGAAAAAAAAAAAAAAAAAAGACAAGAAAAAAGGAGTTATTATCCTTTTACTTTCTCTGTTTAAAATCAAACAGAAAAGAAACATCAATTTTCATACAATAACATCTTCAAAGTACATCATTTGTACAAGAGAAAGACTAAGAACAAAAATGTGTTTACAGAGATCCAAACATAAGTGAGTGAAAGGGCCACTCACAGCTTTCTGATGGTACTCAGGAGGAGCCATTCATAATCGCTCGGCACTAAAAAAAAGCTGCAGAATTTTTTGCCAGGTACTTTACGAAACTGAAGATGTTCCGTGATAAAACAAGGCTTGGCCAGGGGCGGTGGCTATTGCCTATAATCCCAGCACTTTGGAAGGCCAAGATGGGCGCATTACGATGTCAGGAGTTCGAGACCAGCCTAACCAACATGGTGAAACCTCGTCTCTACTAAAAACACAAAAATTACCCGGGTGTGGTGGCGTGCGCCTGCAATCCCAGCTACTCAGGAGGCTGAGGCAGGAGAATCGCTTGAACCTGGGAGGCACAGGTTGCAGTGAGCCAAGATCGCGCCACTGTACTCCAGCACTGGAGACAGAGTGAGACTCCATCTCAAACAAAAACAAAAACAAAACAAGGCTATTCTCATCCAGAGGTGTATAGGCCAACATTGCTCCAATTCATACATCAGTAAGATGTGGCACTCCATACATCTGGGACATGGGAGCATCAGGGTGATCTACAAGAATTTCAGCGTACTGTGGTCCGTCAAATTTGTTAAGTAGCCGGGTGCCCAACATTATGTTGAAGTATTCTTCTATCCCTGCCACAACTTAATTAACAGCATACTCATTACCTGTGTTTCCAGGAAATTTCTTGTAATTTGCATAATTGTGGAGAATAGAATCCACATTCTTCTTGGCAGAAAGAAAAAAGAGCTGTTTTTGTCTGGTAATTTTCAGCTCTTCTGGAATCTTTACTTTAGCTTCAACTCTGTTCATGAATGTGTCCTCATTTTCAAGAGTAGGATCTACCCAGGCCCTTTTCTTCCAAGAAGACTGAACCATCTCACTGTTACTGCCACCATCTCCATTTCCAGGTATTTTCTGTTTGTTCTTTTTTGTTTTCATTTCAACATTTTTTCTGTTGCAGACCAGATGTCTTCTTTCTTGGGGTAGCCCTCTCATCTTCCCCTCTGCATACTACTCCTGATTGGTTTTTTGAAGTTCTTGCTGTTTCTGAAAATTGGTGTCCATATATTTGAGTACCCTGCTCTCTAGATCCCATGCATCCCAATTTTTATTCCAACCACTGTAATATATAAAGTATTTCACTTGTTTGTCCTTTATGACAGCCTTTACACATTTTGCTTCATAAAGAGGAGGCCCATGAAAGCACAGCACTCGTTCACCTTCTTGGAATTTAGGGTTAGGGTCCTGCTTCCACATCATTTATAAGTGATTCACAGCCTCCTCCTTCTCCAGCTCATTTTATAATAGAGGACATCCTCTAAAAACACGTGGTCATGTTTCTCTGGGATGCTTTTGTTTATATGGACATTATTTTGTTCCTCCTTTTTTCCTTTATAATAACTTTAAATGTGATTTCACCTTGATACTTTTCTGTTTTTCTTGTCTATGTAAAATTAGTGTTCCTGAACTTTTAAAATAAAGCAGAGTTCAAGGTAGTTTTTCTAATGTCAGAATTCATGCCTCCTGTTGTTTTCACATAATGTTCAAAAACCTGGTAAACTTGCTTTCTAAGATCTACTAGCCTCATCTGAACCTTCTTTCCTTCCCCTCCTGTTCTCTATTCTACTTCCCCTATCCTGCTCAACTTTGATTATTCTGACCTATTCAGTTTTGTTTTAATCAGTGTGGTGCTCTGTCCTGAATGAGCATTCTGGCAGGTTCATTTCAGTAGTTCCATTTTGAGAGTTCATTGAGGCTAGACTGCTCTAGCTTCTTCTGTCTTTACCATAGTCACACTGCACTTGCCTAATATTGGAGTGGGCAAACCTCCCACCCTTCCATTTCAGCTGCTGTTCTTAAAATAACCCACCATCTTGTCCAGCACATAGTTGTGGCTATTTTGGCGTTCCTCCACTTTCAAATCTTAGGAGACGCCCTATTAAGTCTCTCTGCTTACTCTTGCATAGACAGTGATAACACAGGTCTTGTGGCTGTTGGTGGTTTGCCCTTATCTAGTTGTACTTTCAAATGCCTATGGCTATAGTCAATTTTATCCATATTTTTGGATTTGCTACCTAGTTTTAGTTAAAAACAAATATGAAAACAAAAACGAAAAAACTATGACATGGCCACATCCATCTTCCTAGAGTCCCCTCACAGCCAGATTTGAGGTCAAAAACAACACTTGTTTTTATATTCTTCATATACTTACTTTTTGACACTTAAATTTATTTTAAGCCATACTGTTGTATGTCATTTCACTCTTTTTTGAAAGAAGGCAAAAAAACTCCATGATTACAAAAAAGTTTAACTGAACTCTTTAAACCTTTCCTGGTTTTCAATACTTCTAAAAGCTCCTTATTCCTGGTTCAGAGAACTGACAGATGTTTACACTTTGAAAAAATCTTTCAATTACCAAAAACTCTCATCTAGCGGGGGTTTCAGATTGAAACCAAAAACGAAAATTTTCATAAAATACAAGAATGCAAATATAAAATGTCTTTAAAAATCTGAACATAATCTGAGAAGAAATTCCATGTTTATGTATTATAGACTTTGTCTTCCTTGAACACTGAAATGTATGGTACTTGCAGAAGGTTTTCTCCTAGTCCAGGGATAAGCAAACTGTAGCCCACAGACTGATTGCGCTTTACAAATAAACTTTTACATCAGATGCTGTGGCTGATGCCTGTCATTTTAGCACTTTGGGAGGCCGAGGCCAGTGAATCACTTGAAGCTCAGGAGATCAAGACCTGCCTGGACAACATGGTGAGACCCCCATCTTTACAAAAAATATAAAAATTAGCCAGGCATGATGGCATGCACCTATAGTCCCAAGCTACTTGGGAGGAGGAGGCAGGAAGATCACCTGAGCCCAGGAGACAGAGGTTGCAGTGAGCTGCGATCACACTACTGTATTCCAGCCTGGGCAACAGAGTGAGACTCTGTCTAAAATAAATAAATACATAATAAATAAAGTTTTGCTGGAACATAGCCATGCCTATTCCCTTATGCATTACTATAGCTGCTTTTAAACGACACCAGCAGAAGTAGCTGAACCAGAGATCTTAAGCCTAAAATATTTACTATCTCAGCCTTTACACAAAATGTTGGCCAAACCCTGTCCTAGTGCAGAGATTTATCAAACAAATTCCATTAGCAGGACTTGGGAGTGTTACTGGTAATTCTGAGTGAACAACTCTTTATTGTAGTGATGGCCAGCACACTGCAGGATGTTTAGCAACCCTGGACCTCCCCTCACCCCAGAACTAAAATACTAGTAGCATTCCCAGTCCTTGGGTTAGACAAAATTCTCCATACGTTTCCAAACACAAGAAGTAAAGATGCTATCCCTGGTAGAGAACCATTGAAGAACTAAGTTAGCTCAGAGTAAGAAAAGAGGAAACACAGCCTGTAAATTCTAAATGCTATCAAGATGGATGATAAATGTAATTACTTTTAAAGAGCTAACTAAAAGACTATTCTTCCCTTTTGGGACTTAGTAAAAAATAAACATATTTCTTAATAAAATTAGGTTTTGTACTTTTACTATATCAAGGCTTCAAGGAGTTTTCTTAAAATTTTTTTTTAAATCTTATAAAGTAATCTTACCGATTTGTTCCATCCAGATTTGATTTGTGGATGAAATTAAGTTTTGCATCTGCCCAATAAAGCTTTTGTTCTTCATAATCCACAGTCAGTCCATTTGGCCAGTAAATTTCACTGTTTACTATAATGAAGCGACTTGAACCATCCATTCCAGCACGTTCTATCTTTGGCACTTCTCCCCAGTCTGTCCAGTACATGAACCTAAACATCATAAAAATAATTAAAGCCATGACAGAGCAGATAACAATCAAATACTCTGTAATTATTACTATTGAAGAAAGCTCATTTCAGGGACACTATAACTAAAACCCTTAGAAATTGTATTTTGAAATTTTAATATCTACCATTTGTAACTACCTTGGTAATATCTGATTCAGATAAGTATCATCAAGGGTACAAAACTACTGAATTGAAATGTATTGGTAAAAAGGATACTTACACCATTTCAATGTATCTCCCCACAGATTACTTATTAACAAAGAAGAAAGTGATAACTTTAGAGAAAATAAAGCCGGTGGATACCACCTTAACTGAGTCATCTAAATTAACATCACCAATAGGTGAAAAAACTGGCACTAGATACCTCTTCATATGATATACCTTTAAAGAACATAGTGTCTTTCATATGGTCTCTCTTGTGTATTATTCCTGCTCCCCAAAAATGCAAACCCCCAATAAAATGATGAGGAAACAGAGTGATTCAAGTTGAGAGACACTATAAAACAGTTGGCCTTCAACAACATCAATGTCATAAAAGTCAAAAAAAAAAAGGCTGAGGAACCAATCTAGATTGGAGGAGAGCAAAGAGACATGATAACTATAGTAAGTGTATGATCCTGGACTGATGACGTGAGAAAAAAATGCTATGAAGACATAATTTGGGGGAAAAGGCAAAACTGATGTAGTGTCAAATTACATAGTTGTAGTGTACTAATGTTAAATTTCCTACATATACTTACTGTGTTGTAGTTAGGATATATATATGAGTTTGCTGTACTACTTTTGATTCTATTCTACAAGTTTGAAGATTTTTCAAAATCAAAAATGAAAAGTCTAATAGTCTCATTACAGAAAAGGAAATTTTTCCTTGATGTAAAGAAAAACTTTGTTGGGCCGGGCACGGTGGCTCACGCCTGTAATCCCAGCACTTTGGGAGGCCAAGGCACCTATAATCTCAGCACTTTGGGAGGCCGAGGTAGGCGGATTATCTGAGGTCAGAAGTTCAAGACCAGCCTGACCAACACGGCGAAACCCCATCTCTACTAAAAATAAATAAAAAAAAAAATTTAGCAGGGCATGGTGATGGGCACCTGTATCCCAGCTACTCAGGAGGCTGAGGCAGGAGAATCATTTGAACCTGGGAGGCGGTTGTTGGAGTGAACAAAGAGTGCACCATTGCACTCCAGCCTGGGCAACAAGAGCAAAACTCCATCCCAAAAAAGAAAAACTCTTAATCTATTATACTTCACTTAAAGCATATTTTCAAAAGTTAATGATGGGTCAGGAGCAGTGGCTCGCATCTGTAATCCTAGCACTTTGGGAGGCCAAGGCTGACATAGTGAAATGCCGTATCTACTAAAAATATAAAAATTAGCCAGGCATGGTGGCAGGAGCCTATAATCTCAGCTACTCAGGAGACTAAGGCAGGAGAATCCAGGAGACGAAGGTTGCAGTGAGCTGACATAGTGTCACTGCCTCCAACCAGGCAACAGAGCACAACTCTCTCAAAAAAAAAAAAAAAAAAAGGATAATGAGGGTGCTATGAAACAGATCAGGCACTCAATAAATGTGTTGAACCCAACTGAAATTCAGATATAACTTTTACTCAAATAATTGGTGAAACAGTAATACTGAAATGAATCTACTTATACATATCGATTTCTCCACTATTTCATAAGAACCGCTTACTCAAAGAAATGACGAGAGGAGAATATCACATAAGGGAATAAATAATCCTTCTAGATACAAGGCACTGTGCTAATAGCTTTACATACATTATCTTACTAAAGCCTGAAGCAACCTTACAAAATATTATTTGTTTATTACCATATTTTGATGAGAAAACTGAGAAATGTAAGCACATCACTCAAAGTCACACTGCTAACAAATGAAGAACAGAAATTCAAACCTACATCTCTTAAATTCTAAAGTCAGTGTTTATGTGATAGGTCAGAGTTGATTTTTTTAAGGAATAGAAAGCAAAATGCTCCCTAAATTGGGGACAATGGTTGGATACTAACCAGAATGAGGGATAGGGACTAGATTAATAGGATAAAACTGTAGCCATGAGCTGTATAACAATGTGGTCAACAATAAACCATATAAAAAATGGTGGTCTTATAAAACTGTAATACTGTATTGTGACTATACATTTTCTATGTTTAGATACACGAATACTATTGTGTTACAACTGCCACCACATTCAATATAGCAGCACGCTGTACAGGTTTATAGCCTAGGAGCAATAACCTATCTTATATAGCCTAGGTGTATAGTAGGCTGTACCATCTAGGTTTGTGTAACACGCTATGTTCACACAATGATGAAATCACTCAACATTTCTCATAATGTGTCCCTATTGATAAGCAACACATGACTGTATCTAGAAAGGCAGACCAGACCATATTTTCATTTTTATTCTGAGAACAACATAAAGGCACTTCAACACTTTTAAAATTGGAGGTGATGAGCAGGTATGGTGACTCATGCCTGTAATCCTAGCACACTGGGAGGCTGAGGCAGCATTGCCTGAGTCCAGGAGTTCAAGAGCAGCCTGGGCAACACAGCAAGACACTGTCTCTATGTTTTAAAATAAAATAATAATGATAATAAAATAAAATTGGAGATGAAATGACTTTGTGTTTTTAGGAGGGAGTAAAAAATGGCCGCAGTGAGGGAAAAAACTACAGGAAAACTTAAAAGAATCCTGAGAGTCCAGGTCTTCCAAATAGGTTCTGTGAGTTCAGCAAATTCTCTCCCGTAAAAGCAATGAAAAAAGAATAAGATTGTCAAAACTAACCACCAAAGCCTCCAAAAACTGATGAAAGGACATATAACAAAGGGAGAAGCATTTATTGAAGAAAAGTCTACTGAATATCAATAAGAACTATGGTATTTTAGCTAGGGGATGTTCCTATCTCCATCTATACTGCCAGGTTTATGGCATAAATGTTCTACTGTGGGCAAACATGGCAGGCCATAAGGAGTGGTAGCTATCTTTTCCTGCAAGAGGTGACTGACCTTATTTGGAACAAGGCATAGAAAAATCGATACCCAGGAATGTTGTTGAAAACAAGAGTGCTTTCAGTGGCAGGCATCTGGAGGGCCATTATCTAAGTGACATTGATGGGGGCAAGCAAGCAAATGGCAAACTAGCCAGAAATCTAACAAGAAGATCCTAGGAAAGAGACTGCCAAGAAGAGCCTTAAGTGGATATTCATCCTTGGTAGTCAGAAAGGCTGTGTGCATGTGCAAAGCTACACCAAAAAGAACATTTGCAAACTAGTCTCTGGCTGAATATGGGTCAAATCTGAAACTGCCTAAAATTTTAAGACATTCTCCAAACCATAAACAGATCCACAGGAAAATGGAGGAACGCTAATTTGCTGGTGTTTAGGAACAACCTTTAAGCAATCATTAGCTGACCACTATGATAACAGTGACACAGAGGCTATCCCTCGAAAGCCAGGCATAATAAATATTTTAAAAGGAAAACAGACAACAGAAGTAATCCAGGAAAGTCATTAAACACACACACACACACACACACACACACACACACACACAAAACAACGGCAACAAGCCCAGGGAGGGGTCGGAATCCAGAATCCATATTCACTATGATATATTCATACAATGGAATACTATTCAGCAATATAAAAGAACTACTTATCAATGGCAAGGATGACTTTTTAAAATTATGTTGAACAAAAGAAGCCACACACAAAAGAGTACCTACTACGTGATCCCATTATATGAAGCTGTAGATATAAAATCAAAAAAACTAATCTATAGTGATAAAAACCAGATTCGCAGTTACTGGGGAGGAGTAAGGGATTGACTGTAAAGGGGCTAAAGCAACCTTCTGGAGTGGAGTGAAGAACGTTTGTCTTAGGTATGTTTATCAAAACCCATTAAACAGTCAACAAAAAGATATGAATTTTTTGCATGTAAATTCTAACTCACTAAAGTTCCTTAAAACATAAATAAGAAACAAAGACTATTTTAAAAAGTTAATTCAAAGGTAACTTTTCTTGGAAACCTTTCCCAGCTTATTCAGGCAAAGTTATTCCTTCCTATGAGCTCTTGGCATGTTTTGTTATACTATAGTACTTATCAGAGTCTGTAGATAAATTACAAAGAACTCAAATGTAAAGACTAGGTGTTACTACCGCATCACAATGACTGACACATTGTATGTATTTTTTTAAAATAAAGATGAATAGACACCTTGTGCTTTCCATTTTCAATTTCTCCTCTTTCTCACCCCCAACTCAATGCACACTGAAATGGGTAAAGGAAGACATATGAAATGCTCCAAGAAGAGAAAGAAGTACAAAAAGTTAATAACCTAAGCACAGGGACAGCCAGAAACAGTGAAATAGTTTTGTATGCATGTCTATTATAACATACGAACTAGATTTCTCCTCAAGATATCTTTAATACACAAATCAAATGAGATTTCCATCTTGATGGAGTAATACAGTTAAAAAGTCCACAGCACAGTTCATTAGCCACCTCTCATCTTCTATTAATACATAAAATAAAAACTACCAGTATCTTCAAGCAAACAAGTGTAAGAGAAATAAGAAGTTACTGTCACTGCAATATCTCTAACCTATACTCTGCACTGTGTGTGCAACATGCATATACTAGAGAGTACATGATACAAAGTTGGAAATGTTGCCACCGATGGCTGGGCTGACCAGAAGCAATTTGCACACTATCAAGATGGAAAATGCAGTAGAGCTATGTCTTTTTTGTACAATATAATTTAGGGAGGTTTCCTAACTGTCACTAAACTAAGTAAGCATTTAACTTTAAAACTCAGTGTCTAGTTTATGGTGAAATAAAATGTTACAAACGAGTGAGTCAGCCTAACAAGATTTTAGAAATGAATAAAAGAATTTGCATACCACTATGTATCAAAGCTACTGAATAATCCCCTCATTAGTCAACCCTACAAAATAAATCAAGTCATGTTATTTCAAGGATAAGGCTCAGATAAAGATTCCAACTACAGTAAGTAAAACTAAGGCATTTGTCAGATGAGAACTTGATGAAAAGTTAGCATTTTTAAATAAAGATTACAGCTGTGCCTTCATTTTTGCAAATATTTAAAATATAAAGGAATAAATTTCATCTATAAATACTAAACAGTTTCATTATGTGATTAACTTTTAAGTTAAAAAGCTCATTACAAATGTAACTAAGAAAGCGATTAGGACACAGGAAAATTTAAAAAGTATTTTTTAAGTTACCAAAATATTATTCAGTTTTCTTAAGGTTTTGAGCACCTATTAGGAGCTAAGCACCATGCTTGATGTAGGGAATATGGAAATGAGCAAGGCCAAACTATTGCCCTTATGATATCTGCAATGTAGACAAGGAGTGGCAAGTATATCGAGAAACGTATAAACAGGAGGCTCTGAGAATATAGAGAAACAACACCCAATCAAGTCAATGGATGTAAGAGTCATCAATAAAACATACCAGAGAAAGTAAATATTTTATTTAGGCAGTTGCCAAAATGGGAAATAGTGTTACAGGAAGAGAACATAGCATATGAAGTCATGATATATTCAATAAACAGCAAGATCAATAGAGCTGCAGCATATTGTGATGTACATTGGCAATGAAAGAAATACCACGTTTATTATTTCGCTATACTAAGAAACTTGGACTCTAGTGACAATAACATTGAGGGACTGGCTAGACGAAGAAGAAACCAGAAAAAAGTAGGCAGAAAACTGAAATATTCCAAATAAGAACTAATGAAGGCAACAAAAGTTGAGGGCTGGATCAACATGAAAGAGGAACAAGAAAGGATGGACTAGGATGGCTCCCAAGATTTGCAAATGTGAATGTGTGTGTACTGGTGTCATTCAACGTAATAAGGAATTAGACAGACATGGTTTAGAAGGGCAAGATGATGTTCAAATATGGATGTACTGAAGCATCCTCGCCTCATGGTTTTTCCTTCTGTATCCAGACCACCAGTCAATAGAACAACAGAAAAATCAGTGTAAAAAATAAATGAAAGTTGGTTACAAAAGGTAAATAAAGTAAAAAGGATATTAACAAAGAAGCTGGTCTATAGCAACAGGGCAAAATAAATCACAGTTAGGAGTTGCATATGAAACCAAGTCAATCCAGAAGTGTTGAGCCATGCTAATTCTGAAAACATTCATGTGACAGATATAAGTAACACTAAAAGGATCTATAAAAAGCCACAGGTCCTCAAAAATATTTTGTTGCCATGAAATTTATTTTGGGGGAAACTTTGAAAATCACATAAATCATTAATCAAATTGAAAACGCAGCCAGTGAAAATAGTTCTGATTTTAATGAGAGAAAGAAAACAGTCGTGTAAAATTCACACCCTTCCTGTTCTTGATCCCTAAACTTAATTCCTGACTGCCTGTTCCTGTCTTATTCTGGTCAGTAGATTAGGCTTTAAGTGAAGAGGAGGTTGACAAATTTATGGATTTCTGCTTCCTGACAGAAGTAAAAAGAAAAAAAGAATTGTGAGGAAATCACATATACTTCTGCACTTCCCCTCTACTTGATCATGAGTTAGCATCATATTTTAAAACTAAGTAGAAACTAATAAAAGAGGATAGTGAAAGCATTCATGTTAGCAGGTTGGTTTTTGTAGCTGTTTTTACAGAGAACATACAGTAACCAGATAAGAGTCTGGGCCAGGCACGGTAGTTCACGCCCGTAATCCCAGCACTTTGGGAAGCCGAGGTGGGCGGATCATGAGGTCAGCAGTTCAAGACCAGCCTGGCCAACATGATGAAACCCCCATATCCACTAAAAACACAAAAATTAGCTGGGCGTGGTGGCAGGCGCCTATAATTCCAGCTACTCGGGAGGCTGAGGCAGGAGAATTGCTTGAACCTGGAAGGCTGAGGTTGCAGTAAGCCGAGATCATTACACTGCACTCCAGTATGGGCAACAGAACAAGACTCTGTCTCAAAAAAAAAAAAAAAAAGGTGTCTGGAATGGAATTAGATAGACATGGTTTGGGAGGGCAAGATGATGAGTTCAAATATGGATGAAATGCAGCATCCTAACCTCACTGTTTCTGTATCCAGAGCAGAGATGGCTATGTCATCCCATGTTTTTATTTGTCCCTCAATAGGGGTAATAATTCTACTTAATTATTTGCTTGTGGTAATATGCATCATCATGAAATTCTGCACCTATAAACTGATTGCCCTGGAGAAAATAAGAACCTCATGAACAACCTTAAGCACCCAGTCTAGTCGATTAATTTTAAAAAGTTAGTGGACATAATGCAAAGAATATGTTTAATTCAGAAATAACAATGGTAAACCACTACTAGAAGATTATAACCTGAAAGCAAGTAACAGATTACATCAATTTAATTCCCAACTATCAAAGAAAATGCTAACTCTAGAAATTTTTCAAAATTGCTGTTATACGTCATTCCTCCCTCCAAAGAATCAAAGGTGATGCATTTTGAGCACCTCTTAAGTTTAATAAAAATGAAACATTAACTGTCGGAAATGCCTCCTTTCAAGCACACTCTCCACTGTGCTCCTGCATGTTATTCTGATACTACGCTCCAGGTATAAATTACATCTCTGTACATTTCAAATACAGTATTAGGACTGTTTACCCAAATGTTTTCCACCACTCTAGATGAGTCCGTGAGAACAAAGATTTCGTTTTATTTTTTGTTGTATCCCCCATCCTAAAACAATCTAGCATGATGCCAAGTACACACTCAGCACTGAAATACTCAATAATGGACTGTACTCACCTGCTCGTGAGCATCTTTTATCTGTCTTATTACCAAGGGCATATCCTTGAAAAATACAGGTAGAATTTCATTTTAATGATTACCACTATTATTCTTCTATGCTTCAGTTACATGCTGCTTGCTATTCCTTGAATGTGAAAAGGCATGAAGAGAGCCTGGTACATAGTATTTCTACTGACTAAAAAGTATTACCCACTTCCACACCTTGTCCCTTTAGCCAGCAACTGCTCAGCTAACACGCACCACCCTAAAATAGCACCTCCTCCATCCAGGTAAAAGAGAATACTCTCTCCTTAATGCCCCCACTATACAGATTTCCATAGCAATATTTATAAAGCTTTACTGGTTTGTTCATGATACTTCTACATAATCAGTCTCTTTATATATTTTGCAACTAGTTTGTCTCAGAAGGTATACTAGAATATCCCATGACTCAAATTTGGAAGCTATATATGCTTCAATGACTTTTTCATCAAATGGTCTCATAGAGAGAATTTTATTTTTTTCAAGATAAATTTATTTCTGTCATGCTTTATAAGAACTTCAATTACCCTTCTAATAAATACATCAAAATTAGTTTCTTAGAAGAATCTTGTCCTTGACCGTAAGGATTCTTTCAACTTACTTATCCAGCTCACCTCACTTGCTTTAACTGATTGCACTTTGCAATTAGATACTGCAGGGACAAATGCCAAAGAAATGTGTCACTGTAGATATTATAAAGATGTTGCTGAATATATTTTTCATTATATCATATAGCAGCTTCTTTAGAGGACTAATGGGAAGAAACTGGTTTCATCATGGAGAGTGAAGATGATTTTTCCAGCAAACAGCTTTTATCTAAAGGACATTAACTCATACTTGTTATTTTCTTCTCTAAAGAATTTGGCTTAAAATCAAATTTGTGTAGAAGTATATGGGAATTAATGACATATGTTTTGGTATACGAATTTTCACTCCTGGTCTCATCTTACATTTACACTCTTATTTTCACATCTCATTTTTAAAAAATTATTTTATAAAATTAATTCATTTATTTAATGTTGAATCACTTTATTATTTATATCTTTCTAAAATACCTTAAATCCTTTTAGAGACAAAGTAGGAAAAATGTTTACTATTTTTTTCAGTTTAGCTATTGGGATTAAGCATTTTTCTTATCAATTTGTATGCACTTTTTATAATATTAAGGCTGTTCACTCTATTTCTATTATTAATATATCTATTACAAATATTTTCTTTTGTCTTTTTTTGCTTAAATCAAAATTCGGTTGAATCAGTATTTTTCTTTGCAATTTCTTCCACAGCTTTTGTGCTTAAAAAGCCCTTCCTCTTCCTCTTTCTTTCTCTCTTACATTCTCCTTTTTCTTTCTTTCACTCTCACTTTCTTTCCTCTCTTTAAAAAAAAAGCCCTTCTTTCTCCAAAATTTAAACATTCACGTTTTCATTTGATGTTTACGTTTTCACCTAAAAACTTTTATCCATCTAAAATGTATCTGAAGTATGATATGGGATACTGATATAAACTGATTTTTTTCTTTCCTAGCAGTAAATTCTTCTAATATTAAATCCCTTCCCTTTTGATTTGTAATCACTCCTTTAATCACGTTATAAATTGTAACACAGATTCTCCTAGACTATCTATTGGTTTAATATCTATTTTTTACACTAGTAATGTCTTATAGATTTAATATTAGCTCTATTAATGCCAATCTTGGATAATCATTTGACCAGAGTTTAAATTTTCATCTGCAAAATGAATACTTCACTAGTTGATGTAAGGATTAAAATAAGATACTTTCTACAAAATAGATGTTTTCTTTCCTACTGGCTTTGACCCTTCTGCTCTGATCTGTTTGCAGGACAGTTCTTCACATTCATCACCTTCTCTTAGACTTCTACCATTACCTACCCCCATGGGGTCTTTTAGTAATCTAAACTCCCTGCTAATACCTATTTTATAACAGTAACGAACCAAGAAGCCAAGTAGCACCCCATTTTCAAAATACATTTCTAAATATGTCATAAGTAAAAGAATATTTATTGGATGCAGGTATACTACAAGAGAAACTTTAAGACAAAATAGCATTTATTCAACAAGAAAAAGCAAATTTTCCTTTTTTCTTTAACAAAACATCTCGGTTAATATTTGCAAGCACTGGATACAAATACTTCTTTTGTGTTAAACCTAACAACCCCTTATACTGTAAAGATAATCTCCCTTTTCATAACAGGTAAATATAATTTGCCATTCAAAGGCCCAGTTAGCTTACTAAAAACCCATTCTTCAGATATCTTATAAATCAACTATGTTATACAGTAAGAATCTGAAGTCTTTAATCATAATAAACACATTCCTGCAAAATAAATACATAAGCTTAATTCTTAAAAGGCAAAAGCTTAAAATTCATGATCTGATTTGTAAAATATGCTAAGACTAATCTTTTGGTTGTATTTATTTGAAATTTCTAACTTATGAGAGAACTTTCTCTTTCCTTGAACTATTAGAGCCTATTTCTGTAAGCAAACATAGAAAACATAGTTTTCCTGGTTGGGTGAATATGGAATGAGTTTTCTCCATTTGAAACCAACCCAATAGAGTTTCTTAGTTTTCTGGATAAACATAGAAGTTGACCCTTCTGGTCTTAAAGCTTGAACCTTACATTTGTTTTATCTGAGTTTCTTCCCCAGGAAATGATCTTCAGGCCTCTCAAAGTATCAAAGAACTGAAACTCACCAGATCACCATATCCAGACAATAAGATGCCAGACAACCCCTTCATCATGACTGCCTCCTTGGCCCGCCCTAGTTCTGTTTCTTTGACGTTTCTTCCCTGCTATATGAACTCTTCGTTTTAGTCACTCAGGGAGATGGATGTGAGACTGAGCTCTCATCTTCGTGGCTGCAGCACCCAGTTCAAGGCTTCTTCCTTGGCAAGCCTTTTTCCGTCTTCCTTGGCCACAGTGGCTCACACCTGTAATCCCAACACTTTGGGAGGCTGAGGCGGGTAGATCACATGGGGTCAGGAGTTCGAGACCAGCCTGGCCAACATGGTGAAACCCCCATCTCTACTAAAACTACAAAAATTAGCCAGGTGTGGTGGCGAGCAGCTGTAATCCCAGCTACTTGGGAGGCTGAGGCAGGAGAATCACTTGAACCCGGAAGGCAGAGGTTGCAGTGAGCCAAGATCGTGCCACTGCACTCCAGCCTGGGCAACAAGAGTAAAACTCCATCTCAAAAAAAAAAAAATCTATTTGTATGACAGACTAATGTATCTGCCTAATTCCTTCACCTTTTTCAAAATCTTCAAAGCAGTTATGGTCTTCTATACCTCTCCTTCAGTCCTATTTGCTGAAACAGACTTTTACTTCACTTTCTTCTGTCTTAACTAAATCCACCCCCAACAGACACACACAAGCAAGGAGAAGAGGGAAAGATCTGGAGACCCCTCTATCTGTCATAAGCCAAAACCTATTAGATTTCTGAATGTCCTGGATCTTCCAGCACATTTCAAAGTAACTTTATTACCTACAATGGCCATAATTCAACAGTGTTTTATAATGATTTAAATTTGAAGTTTTAAAAAGTCATAGTAATATAGCCATTTGTACCTTCTATTCAGCTGAAAAATATGAAGGCCTGAAAACAATGTAAATAGTATTTGAGAAGAAAAGACAAATTCAAGAGCTACTTAGAAACAATCAATCAAGAATTGGTAACTGATTGAATGTGGAGAGTGTGGAGGTGGGGGGCTAGAATGACTCAGGATTTTTAGTTTCTGCAACCAAGTTAGGTAGAATGACAGTTGCTCACAAATTCTGATATTTTGTTACAGGGTTTTCTTGGATGTGATCTTCTCTCTATACTTAAAAAAAATTTTTTAATCACCTAGTTAAAGATCATTTTCTCAAGCCCCAATAAAACTAATGGATAATCCAAACAGTCTCTTTCCAGACTTCCCATTTTCCATAATACTCTGAAATTAATGATTATATTACCACTACATCCCCTCCCATACACCTCCCCACTTCTCACCCCCTCCCCACCAATCTGGAGTTATGTAATTTCCTTGCTTTTCAGCATGAATCCCAAACTTCTTAGCATGACATATAAGAGCCTTTTTGTTTCTCTGCTTTTGGTTCTTCATTTTTCACTGCTCTAGTTATCCTGCCTATTGCTACCAGAGTGCTTTCCTAAAATACAATAGCCTTTAAACACAAATCCTTTATGACAGGGGTCCCCAACCCCCAAGCCGGGGACCACTACCAGTCCGTGGCCTGTTAGGAACCGGCTCACACAGCAGGAGGTGAGCAGCAGGCTAGAGAGCAAAACTCCATATGTATTTACAGTCGCTCCCTATCATTCATATTACCACCTGAGCTCCACCTCCTGTCAGGTCAGTGGAGGCATTAGACTCTCACAGGATCACAGACCCTACTGAGAACAGCGAATTGAGAAGAATAAAGGTTGCACCCTCCTTATGAGAATCTACTGCCTGATGATCTGTCACTGTTTCCCATCACCCCAGATGGGACCATCTAGTTGCAGGAAAAAAAACTCAGGGCTCCCACTGAGACTACATTATGGTATTGTATAATTACTTCATTATACATCACAATGTAATAGTAATAGAAATAGGGTGCACAATAAAGGTAATGTACTTAAGCCATCCCAAAACCATCCCTCCACCCTGGTCTGTGGAAAAAACTGTCTTCCATAAACCAATCTCTGGTGCCAAAAAGGTCAGGGACCACTGCTTTATGAGACATTCTTCACTTTAAAAGTTATGGGAACCAGATTTCCTTATTGCTAGACTTACTACAAAGCCACAGTAATCAAGACAGTGTGATACTGGTATAAGGACAGACATAGAGATAAATGAAAAAGAAATTAAAGTCTAAAAATAAACCCTTCTATTTATGGTCGACTGACTTTCAATGAGGGCGGGAAGACAATTCAGTGGGGAAAACCAGTCTGTTTAACAAATGATGCTGGGATAACTGGATATCCACATGCAAAAGAACGAAGCTGGACCTCTACCCCACATATAGAAATTAACTCGAAAGGGATAAAGACCTAATTGCAAAAGCTAAGTCCATAAAACTCTTAGAAGAAAATATGAGTAAATCTTCATGATCCAGAATTAAAAGAACGGTTTCACAGATATAACACTAAAACCATAAGCAACAAAAGAAAAAACAGATCAGACTTCATCCCAAAACTACATTACGTATGTGCTTCAAATGATACCACAAAGAAAGTGAAAAGGCAACCCACAGAACAGGAAATTAATATTTGTATATCATATATCTGACAAGAGTCTGGTTTCCAGAGTATACAAAGAACTCTTAGAATTCAATAATAAAAGACTGACCAGGAACAGCGGTTCACATCTGCAGTCCTAGCGACTGGGGAGGCCAAGGTGGGAGTATCATTTGAGTCCAGGAGTTCGACCAGTCTGGCAACATAGCGAGACCCCCATCTTTATCAAAAAAATTTAAAAATTTGCCAGGTATGGTGTCACCTACCTATGGTACCAGCTTCTCAGGAGGCTAAAGAGGATCGCTTGAGCCCAGAGGGTTGAGGCTGCAATGAGCCATGATCGCCACCACATTCCAGGCTGGGAAACAGACCAAGACCCTCTCTCAAACATAATAATAATTAATAATAATAGGACAATCCAATTTTAAAATGGGTAAGGACTGGTATTTCACAAATCAAGATTTATAACTGGTCAAAGCACAGAAACATGTTCAACATCAGTCAGTAAGGAAATGTAAATCAAAACCACAGTAAGATAAGCCTATACACCCACTAGGATGGTTATATTTTTTTAAAAAAGGAGAGACGGCCAGGCACAGAGGCTCCCACCTGTAATCCCAGCTACTCAGAAGGCTGAGACAGGAAGATCACTTGAACTCAGGTGTTTGAGACTGCAGTAAGCTATGACCATGCCACCGTACTCCAGCCCAAGTGACAGAGCAAGACCTTCTTTAAAAACAAAAAAAAAACAGAAAGAGACAAAGAATAATAGATACTTCAGGAAAGAGAGAAACTGAAACCCTAATATACTGTTGGTAGAAATATAAAAATGGTAGAATAAGTTTAAAAAACAATTTGGTAGTTTATAAAAAAAGGAAACCTTAAACAGAGTTACTATATGACCCAGCAATTCCCCTCCTAGATAGATACCCATGAAAATTAAAAACATGTCTACACAACAACTTATACACAAACGTTCATAGCAAAATCATTCGTAACAGCCAAAACATGTAAACACAGTGTCCATCAATTGATGAATGAATAAATAAAACGTGGTACTTCTATACAGAATTCAGCCAACAAGAGGAATGAAGTACTGGCACATGCTACAATATGAAAGAACCTTGAAACCAGGTACAAAAGGCTACATAATGAATGATTCCATGTGTATGAACTGTCCAAAATAGGCAAATCTATAATGACAGAAGTAGATTCATGGTTGTCAGGAGCTGGGAAAAGGGGACAATGAGAAGAGACTGTTAGTGGGTTTAGTCAGAGTTTAATTATGGGGTGATGAAAACGCTCTGAAACTAGACAGTGGTGAGGGTTATACCACTACATGACTATACTTACAAATCAATGAACTGTATATATCCAAAAAAAAATGAATTTTATAGTATGTGAATTATATCCAATTTTTTTAAACTACAGGAACTCCAGAGGAGGCAAACTCAAACTCTAAACCGGATACTTAACGACCACTACCAAATGGTCAACCCCAAAGCCACAAGACCACAACATATGAATCCTACTCTCTAATCACTTACTGGCCTTCATACATAACTTCTTAATTACCTCAATAAAGGTAATAAAGGTAATTTTTCTTCCTTTGAAATGCCTTCCCTTTTCTCATTCCAGAGCCTACAGGTTCGCTTAAAATCATTACTATAAAGAAAACTTCCCTAATCAATTCACTTTCAATTCTTTATTAATTCATTCAGCAACTGGATCTCATTACTCTAATTATTTTACTTATGTGCTTCCTTAGGGTTGTCTTGTGATTGTTTCATACATGTATTCCTCCCACCCAACTACGTTTTAAGTGTGAGTAAAGACAGGGTAAAAATAATTAAAAGAAATAACTGAATTATCACGGATCTGCTATTTTCCAGCTTCAGGCAAGTCACTTAAAATAGATGGGCTTTGATTTTTGTAATCTGGAAAAGCCGCAGCCAGATTTTGATATATTTGAAGTATTTCCTTAAAATTTTTTTAAATGGAGTTTCACTCTTGTTGCCCAGGCTGGAATGCAATGGTGCAATCTTGGCTCACCGTCACAACCTCTGCCTCCTGGGTTCAAGCGATTCTCCTGCCTCAGCCTCCTGAGTAGCTGGGATTACGGGCATGTGCCACCATGCCTGGCTAATTTTTGTATTTTTAGTAGATACGGGGGTTCTCCATGTTAGTCAGGCTGATCTTGAACTCCCGACCACAGGTGATCTGCCCACCTCAGCCTCCCAAAGTGCTGGGAATACAGGCGTGAGCCACTGAGCCCGGCAGTTTTTTTAATAAAATAAATGAGGCCAGGCACAGTGGCTCACGCCTGTAATCCCAACCCTTTGGGAGGCCGAAGTGGGCAGCTGAGGTCAGGAGTTCAAGACCAACCTGACCAACATGATGAAACCCCATCTTTACTAAAAATACAAAAATTAGCCAGGCACGGTGGCACGCGCCCGTAATCCCAGCTACTCAGGAGGCTGATGCAGAAGAATCACTTGAACCAGAGAGGTAGAGGTTGCAGTGAGCCAAGATCACACCACTGCACTCCAGCCTGGGTGACAGAGTGAGACTCTGACTTGAAAAAAAAAACAGAATAAAATAAAATAAAGAAACAACAGATTACTCATAAGGTACACTTCAGTTACAAATTTTATACTCTTAACTGTCCACCCCTTTTATATCTACCATTACACCTCATTCATTTTTCAACATTAGAAAGGGAAAAAAATACAAGCAAGACTCATATTATAGCAAAGATATCCACAAATCCCGTAACCATTCCCTTACGTTCACAAAATGTTCTTTCATGGATATATGGTACTGGAGGGGGCTACCCAGCTTTATGGAAATCACTTTCCTATGTTTGGAGAATTCGTCACTTTATGAGACAGAACCTAAAACTAAAGAAATTGAAAACCAGCTATTTGCTTTCCAAATCTCTCAAAATTGGGACGAGTGTAAGTCCTAAACTTTGCCAGTCAGAAACCCAACTTTGAAAAATGAGGCTGGGCACAGTAGCTCATGCCTGTAATCTCAGCACTTTGGGAGGCCAAGGTAAGCAGATCATGAGGCCAGGAGTTCAAGACCAGCCTGACCAACGTGGTGAAACTCCATCTCTACTAAAAATATAAAAATTAGTTGGGCGTGGTGGTGAGTGACTGTAATCCCAGCTATGCCGGAGGCTGAGGCAGGAGAATCGTTTGAACCCAGGAGGCGGAGATTGCAGTGAGCCAAGATGGCGCTACTGCACTCCAGCCTGGGCAACAGAGTGAGACTCCATCTCAAAAAAAAAAAGGAAAAAAGAAAAATTGAAGCAACAAAAGGAGGAGGATGTAGAGGTCAAAGAGGAAGCAGCAACAGAAGCAAGCCCCATAAGCAATTCATTCTGATGAGGGTGAAGGCAATAGCAACAGCTAATTGACTTCAGTTTGAATTAATTAATTCTTCCAGCTGGGTATGGTGGCTCACACCTCTAAACCCAGCACAATCTGAGGCAGAGGCGTGTGGATCACCTGAGATCAAAAGTTCAAGAACAGCCTGGCCAACATGGTGAAACCCTGTCTCTACTAAAAACACAAAACTTAGCCAGGCATGGTGGCACACGCTTGTAATCCCAGCTACTAGGGAGGCTGAGGCAGGAGGATCACTTGAATCCAGGAGGCAGTGGTTGCAGTGAGCCAAGATTGTGCCACTGTACTCCAGCCTGGGCAACAGGGAGAGCCTGTCTCAAAAAAAAAAAAAAAAAAAAAATTCTTCCTTTATCCAGTTTTAAAAGGGAACACTGACAACAGGTTTAGGAGTCTCTGTCATCTGATATCAGAGAAAGTACAAATGGTGTGAACATGCCACCTAACAGTGGTGCCTTCACTAGACCAGCTCTGCAGTATAGTATGTAGCACTGTTCCTGCACAAGCCTGGTTCTTCTACCGTTTAGGAAATTTTATGAGTAGCCCAATATCCTCTTTAATCACATGCCTTTTATGATTAAAGTAGAGGGATTTGTATTATTTAAGACTATGAACACTAACACATATTCTTTTATCTTTTTTTTTTTTAAAGACAGGGTCTCACTCCATTATCCAGGTTGGAGTGCAGTAGTACAATCTCAGCTCACTGCAACCTCCACCTCCTGGGCTCAAGCAATCCTTCCATCACAGCCTCCTGAGTAAATGGGATCACAGGAGTGCACCATCACACTCAGTTAATTTCTTCCATTTTTAGTAGACACGGGGTTTCACCATGTTGCCCAGGCTGGTCTCAAACTCCTGAGCTAAAGTGGTCTGCCCATCTCAGCCTCCCAAAGTGCTGGGATTACAGGCATAAGCTACCTTGCCCAGCCTAACACATATTCTTAGATCACAATGGCATCCCAAAGCATCACTTTAAAGTTTAGATAAAGTAACTTCAACCCTTGTTCTGACAATCCCTACCTTCTACAAGTGGCAGGTTTGCAGTCTCACAGTTCTTCCCACAATCTACTATGACCCCTCTCTCTCCTTAAGGACCAGTGTCAATATTCATGAAACTGGTTAGCAGAAAATTGTCAGCTAAATCACATCCTGACCCTGCTTTCTGTACACACATTCAAAACATCCTGATGCAAACTGATATAAAAGGAACAATTTATTACAGACGCAAAAGCCAATTTAACATTAAACTTTGGCACTTATATCACTACAAACAATGAGGTGTAAAAGAAAACCCAACTGAACAGTTTGCTTTACCCATGCCTTCATAACTTCAAAACCCAATGAACTTCAATACATAATGATCACAAGATAACCAGGTCTTGAATATTAAGAAACTAGAATGTTGCTTTAGCATGTTTCTTAGACTATGCATCTCCCCCTCTTCCCTCCCTGACACATACACACACACACACACACACACACACACACACACACACAACAGCATCAACAGCAGCATGAACTGCCTACAGCAAAAAATTTCAACCCTGACAGCACTTGAGAATGACCTGAGAAACTTATTAAAAATATCCATAACGTGGGTTCTTTCATCAGAGATTCTGATTAAATTGGCCTGGGCTCGAATGTATGTTCTCAAGCACCTGTTTATTCATAGCATTCTATCCTTGTACAGGTGGTGTTAATGTATTTGACTCATTAACCACTGACCCCAAGTATTAGCTCATCATTTAGCCCCAGCTGGTACTTAGCCCTTACACTGTACAAGACCATATAGGGAAGCAAAGCAACAAACGAATTCCTTCTCACACAATGGCTTTCCACATTTCCTTCAAACGCTCTACAAATTGAGAAGGGGGATTTGAAAAGCTCACAAGTACTGCTTAAATTTTACAAAGCAGTAAATTTTACTAAGTAAAAATACACACATCTGTGAGAATGTTAAGTAGATTTTCAAATTTCCTCTATAACCTTTCAAGCTTTTGACACCCAATTTTATATATTTATAGCGATGACCCTCTATATATATATAAGGAAAGATTCCAACATTGTGAGGGAAACATTCCAAGACCCCCAGTAGATGGCTGAAACTGCAGATAGTATCAAACCCTATATATACTATGTTTTTTCCTATATATACATACTTATGACAAAATGATTCATAAATTAGGCATAGTAAGAGATTAACAATAAACGAACTGTAACAATATACTGTAATAAAAGTTATGTAAATGCGCTCCCTCCCTCAAAATATCTCAATGTATTGTACTTACCCTTCTGATAATGATGATGTGAGATGACAAAATGCCTAGGTAATGAAGTGAGGTGAATGATGCAGGCACTGTGACGTAGCATTAGGCTACCACTGACCTTCTGACAATGCGTCAGAAGGATTATCGGCTTCAGGTGATCCTGGATCACGGCGCCCTGTCAGTGGTTGGATATCAAGACTAGGTTAATGGGTGGGTGGTATGTACAGTGAGGATAGACTGGACAAAGGGATGATTAATGTCCCAGGCAGTAACAAGATTTCATTATGCTACTCAGAACAGTACGGAATTTAAAATGTATGAACTGTTCATTTCTGAAATTTTCCATTTAATATTTTCAGACCTCAGTTGACTGCTTTAACTGAAACTGCAGAAAGTGAAACCACCGATAAGAGGAGAGTACTATAGAGTACCTCTAAGTGCTTCCAAGTGTTTAAACACACTTGAAAATAAAAGGCTTTACTTATTACCCTCTTTTTCAAATCCACATAAATCAGAGAAGAAAAATGTACATGCAGTCTTACTCAGACACTCACAATAGGCCAACAAGTCTCAAAGCCATCTCCTCCCTTTTCGGCAGGGCAAGGTGCAGGGGAGGGGATAGAAGAACAACATTAAGATTCTTTGACAAAATTAGGGACCCGGTTTTGGCCTAAGACTCCAAGGGTCAAAGCGAAATACGACAAAGAAGAACTCCAGCCTGCCGGTAAGAGTAATAATTTTAGAGCTACTTGGATACTGTCTCAGGCCAAGAAACAACAATAAGTTACCTTCAATTTTACCTTTGAGTTAAACAGGTCAAAAAGTAAATACAAGATAACCACAGGGGTAAGAAAAGGGAACAGAAAGTTATTTAAAACTTAAAAAGGAAAAAAGACATATCAAACCATGCATCAAAAACATTTTGAAGTGAACATTTTAAATTTATTCTCCAGCTAGAAAAAGAGCAAGCACAGTAAAAGGATTATTATTTTAAATAGGCTTGTTTGACAAATATTTAGTTTGCAAATTAATTTATAGCACTAGATAAGAAACTAATTTGTCAATGAGTTCTACACAGAATGCTACTTAAAAAGCAGAACAGCTGAGTACGGTGGCTCACGCCTGTAATTGCTTGAACCCACAAGGCAGAGGTTGCAGTAAGTGCAGAACCAAGATCTCTCCACTGTACTCCAGCCTGGGTGATGGAGCGAGACTCGATCTCAAAAAAAAAAACACAAACCCAAACACGTTTGAATAGGCATCCATTCATCTCTCAAAGATGGAAAGAAGTGGAAGAGAAAAAGGACAAAATGATCTGAAATCTACAGAACAGACTTTTCCTGAAGTTGAAATAGCTTAGAAAAGGAAAATGAGACCAGGCCAGAAATTCCCAATTCAACTCTCAAAAATCTGTCAAATTAAAAATAAACTATAAGTGTTTTTAAAACTCATAGGGAGAACAGACTATTTAGCGTGTCACTCTACTGCATATCCCAGGTAGTCTATGCTAACCTAACAACGTGAAATTTAGGAGTGGGGAACCAAACTCAGTATCAGCTCATACTTTGCGGGGCTGGGGACTAAGGTCAGCTAAGCAGCCCATCAACCATGTCTACATGACCAAGTCCCAATAAAAACTCTGCACACCATGCATACTGTCACACACTATTGCCGGGAGAAAAAGCAGGGAGTAGAAAGCACAGAGCAGAGCAGAGCAGGCACTCAAATTTTTTGGTGGAGGTAGGAGGGAAGAAAATTTGCAGAAACAATTGCCTATATATAAAATGCTCCACCTCGCCCCCAAAAAATCCAAAAAGTTACTAGATCCAGTGAGTTGAGCAAGATCATAGGATGTAAGATTGGTACAAAAATAAGTTTTATTTATATACAATAGCAATAAACAATTGGAAATTAAAATTTTAAAAAGTATCATTTACAATGGAATTATGAAACATGAAATACTTAGGTATAAATGTAAAAAAAAAGCAGAATCTGTATGCTGAAAACACTGATGAAAAAATCAAAGACCTAAATAAAGAGCTATGCTGTGTTCATGGTTAGAAGATTCAACATTTTTAATTCTCCCAAAGATCAGGATTTATAATTTTAATAAAAATTCCATCAGAACTGAATTTAAAAATTGACAAGCTAATCCTAATAGTTATTTGGAAAATCAAAGACACTAGAGCTGTCAAAGCAACTTTGAAATTTAAAAACAAACGTGGAGAACTCAGTATCTATCTGATTTCAAGACTATCTTTACTACAGTAATCAGGACAGTGCATTTCTGACAGAAGGCCAGACATAAAGATCAACTGAACAGAACATAAAGTCCATAAATAGACCCATGTATATATTAGTTAACTAGTCATTGACCAAGATGAAAAAATAATTTAATGGAGGGCAGTCTTTTCAATAAAGACTGTTGGAACTGGACAACCACATGACAAAAAGTGAACTTCAATCATGCCTCATATTTTAAAAAAATATATAGACCATAGAACTAAATGTAAAACTTACAAAACTTCCAGAAGAAAGCATAGGAGAAAATCTTTGTGATGCTGGGTTAGATTTGACTCAAAGATTTCTTAGATTTGACTCTGCAAGTCAAAAGCACAATCCGCACCCCCTCAAAAAAAACTGATAACCAAAATGTAAAATGTCTGTTCTTTGAAAGATGCTAATAGAATAAAAAGATGAGTCACAGACTATGAGAAAAGATGCATGAAACACATATATAATAAAGGACTACATAAACAACCAATAAAAATTTGTCAGAAGAATTGACAGATATTTCACCAAAGATTATATACTGATATCATTAAACAAATATAAAGATGTTTAACATCATTAACCATTAGAAAAATACAAATTACAGCCACAATGATATATAACAAAGCTATATAACTGTAAAAATGGCTTAAAGAAAATTGACAGCAAATACTGGTGAGGAGGATACAATGCAACCAAAACACTCATACATTGCCTAATGGACTGAAAGATGGTATAGCCACTTTGGAAAAGTTTCATCATTTCTTATAAAGTTAAACATACTTACCATAGAACTGAGTGATCTCACTACTGGGTATTTACCCAAAAGAAATGGAAACTTGTTATCATCTTATGTCAAAAAAAAAAAAAAAAAAAAAAAAAACCCTGTACACAAATGTTTACAGTGGCTTTAGTCATAATTACCAAAAACTGAACACAAGTCCAATATCCTTGAACTGATTAATGGATAAACAAACTGTAATGTACCCGTACAATGGAATACCACTCCACCTCAACAACAAAACTGGTGAATCATACAACCTGAATAAATCACAAATGCATTATGCTGAGTCAAAGAAGCCAATCTCAAAGGCTATATACTGTATGATTTTCAGAAAAAGGTAACAAAAAATGAATCATAATTACCAGGGGCTAGGAGTGGGGTAAGAAAGTAAGTATAAAAGAGCACAAGGAAGTCTGGGGGGATGTTGAAACCGTTCTGCATTTCAATTGTGGTGGTGGTATTGATAAAGATTCTCTCTTTGACCGAACTCTAGGCATCTCTGAACCCTTTCTCACTAGGTCTCAATCTCAACCTACAAAAGCTTGAACAAAACACTAACATAGTTTCTAACAGCTCAAGAGCAGAGTGAGAACACATTCCCATAACTTTTATTACAATATATTATCACAATTGTCCTAGTTTATTATTATTCTCTGTGCCTAATTTATAAATTAAACTTTATCATAGGTATGCATGTACAGGGAAAAAACACAGTATACAAAGGGTTCAGTACTATTTGTGGTTTCAGGCATCTATTGGGGGTCTGAAAATGTATCCTCCAAGGGTAAGGGGGTACTACTGTATTTACTATTTGGGCCTTTGTAGAAATCATTTGCCTATCCCTACTCTAAAGCCTTGCTACTCGAAGTGTGGTCCATGAACCAATCAAGCTCTGACCCGGAACTACTGAATCAGAATCTGCACTGTAATAAGAGAATAAAACCAAATATTATCTTTCCTTACATTAGTCTCTGTAACATCAGAAAATATACAGTAAATGTACAATAATAAAAGTTACATATACAATCCTAAAAACACTAAGGAATATTTCTAGGATAAGTATATAAAGCATTTAGCAAATCACTCCTAGATCAATTCAGATAAACCACCAATTAAATCTCAATCATATTTTGCTCTGAAGCCAAAATTATAGATAACACAGTCCAACAACAAAATAAAATATTTTAAATCATCCTCTCAGACTATGTAGTAACCACCACACAGGCCATTAGTGAAGAATAATAACAATTATAAAGATGCTCCAAGGATTTTAAGAAATATCTCCCTAATTATTTCATTCAAGCTCTTCATTTCATCAGGGAAAAAAAAGAGGACCTAAGACCTGAACTTTCCCAAACCATTTAAATGCATGTGATGGTCACTTATCTGAGCCTCCAAGAATGACTGGAAAATGAACATCCTACAAGTCTTGCCACAAACCCAGTGTTTAACAGAAAATTAAGTACAAGTATTAGCTAAACTGAAACCCTGTTGCTGTGTTTCCTCTTGGGAATGATGGCTAAGATAGAACCATACCACACGTATTTAAACAATAATTTAAATAAAATTACAAATACTGTAAAATACAACCACTACTCTATGATGAAGGAATCTGCACTTGTTTATATCAATACAATCTTTCATATTGAGGGTCACTGAACAATATGACTGGTAATACATAGGTATTGGGCCTAAGACCCTCCCCCAGTCTGAGAGCTGACAAATCCTACAATATTTTTTAATCAAATGATAAAAATATTAATTATAATATACTTTTCTACTATTCCTGATTTTTGATGTGTATAAATTCCAAGACTGAGATTATTTTTCATTGTTTTAAAGTTAATGAACTAACCTTAAAGTGTATACTGTCTGTATATATCAGGCTAAACATGAGCTAAATGCTGATGTCTCCAATTCAAATCCATTACCACATGGCTCATTCTAGGTTCCCTCTCCTTGCTGGTAACTTTCCATTCCAACAGTGAGAAGTCTGACTTCCACAATCCACCATCCATTTTACTTAACTGTTTTAACTCTAGTATACATTACTAGAGGTATCAGAATTGCAGTATCAGAATTGTTAACTATACCTTTATACGAAGCAATATTATCAACTAATGTACACTGCAAGTAGAGAACATGTGCAGTACTTACCATTACCATTACAGGAACTACACATTTCCAAAGTTAATTAGATCAATAGTTTTCCCCCATCACCCACTTTGGTGAGGTTATTTTATACATTTCTAATACCATTAGATTATTCTGTCTCAATCTGCATTTCATCCTGGAATCCCCCAGTCTCCTAAAAGATGGTCTTTTAAAATTTGTATTCATTAAGGTCCACGCTTTCTGCTATAAAGTGCTATGGGTTTTGACAACTCTGTAGTATGCTTTTTTATGATGTTTCTCATCTTCTACATATATTACAAACACTTTTACCACCATTCTTCAAACAAACATGTATTTCCACAGTCATCTTCAATTCTACTAAACAGAGTGCAGAGTCTACATGCTTGCAGGCTTATCAGCATACACATATCATCTTTTTTTCACAATCTCTAGGAGATTCATTTCAGAAAACTTCACTTTCAGATTTCTAACAGTTGTCTGCTCATTACACTTCAAAAGAAAAATTTTATTTATATAAAAAACAGATTTCATATCCTTATTTTAAACCAAGTTCTGTATCACTTATGTGTCTATCAAAAATAAATTAATGAAAGCTTGAAAACAGTTATGAATTCATTATACTGCCTTCACATCCACTTCAATCTCCCTCTATATAAGCTGATATGATATGGATTCACTTACCCAGCTCAGTCTCACTAGAAGGATTTTTAACAAAATCAGTCTAGTCCACTGAACAGTATCAGCTTACTCTAAGTAAATTGTTTTTCATAATAAATAACAGTTATCAGCAGCTCAATACCAACACACAGGGAACTAGACTAAGACCAAGGATATAAATAAGGTAAGAGTATATAGGCTTCTATTTGCTGGATGCCTGCCTGAATCCAAAAACCTCTGAATGGCCAGGCGCAGTAGCTCACGCCTGTAATCCCAGCACTTTGGGAGGCCAAGGCAGGTGGATCACCTGAGTTCAGAAGTTCAAGACCAGCCTGACCAACATGGAGAAACTCCGTCTCTACTAAAAATACAAAATTAGCCAGGCATGGTGGCACAGCATGCCAGTAATCACAGCTACTCAGGAGGCTGAGGCAGGAGAATCACTTGAACCTGGGAGGCAGAGGTTGCAGTGTGCCCAGATCATATCATTGTACTCCAGCCTGGGCAACAAGAGTGAAACTTTGTCTCAAAAAATCAAAAACCTCTGAATATGCCTAGAATTTATCTATTACTATTAAGATTCCAGACTACACTATGTAAGATCCTTTTAGTTCCTATTGTATTACTCTTTACCCACGCTTTATGTATTTATTCACATTTTCAATGAAAAACCATCCAGTTTCCAGTCTAGCACGTAAGAAGCTTGGAAATTGGCCAGGAGGGGTGACTCAAAGTGCCTATAATCCCAGCACTTTGAGAGGCTGAGGCGGGCGATCACCTGAGGTCAGGATTTGAGACCAGCCTGGCCAACATAGCAAAAACTTCTAAAAATACAAAAATTAACTGGGCATGGTGGTAGGCACCTGTAATCCCACCTACTTGGGAGGTTGAGGCAGGCCAATCTCTTGAACCTGGTGGGTGGAGGCTGCAGTGAGCCAAGATCACACCAATGCACTCCAGCCTGGGCAACAAAGCAATACTCCATCTCAAAAAAAAAAAAAAAAAAGGCAGCTTGGAAATTGTTACTAACTTAACAGTGAGTGAAAATCTGAACGACAGCAACCAAAATCAACAACTCTTCTTAGGTCCATCAGAGAAGTAAGGTCACAGGGCAAACCACTGCCCCCACAATTGGATAGACAGACATGGTGATACAAAGGATCATAATTTACCAGAGGGGAAATTCATGGACAAAAATCTCTCCACAGGAGCCAGCACCAGAGTAGGAAAACCTAAATTGCAACTGATGACTTGCTAGAGCCTTAGTAAGGGCAAATCTGAAAGTTAAAAACTCTAGGGACACTTTTGCTTGTTTTACCTCCAGGAATGCTACCAGGTTCTCACAGTAAAGATCTGATGAGCCGGTTGTGGTGGCTCACACCCGTAATCCCAGCACTTTGGGAGGCTGAGGCAGGTAGATCACCTGAGGTCAGGAATTTGAGACCAGCCTGACCAACACAGTAAAACCCCGTCTCTACTAAAATTACAAAAATTAGCTGGGCATGGTGGCAGATGCCTGTAATCCCAGCTGCTCAAAAGGCTGAAGCAGGAGAATCGCTTGAACCCGGGAGGTGGAGGTTGCAGTGAGCCGAGATCGCACCACTGCACTCCAGCCTGAGCAACAAGGGCAAAACTCAGTCTCCAAAAAAAAAAACCTCATATTGAGACTTGAAAATCTCTCTCTTAATTCAGCCATTTAAATTAAACTGTGAGGTAAACTCCTTGACTACTTCATTTTAGACTCTTTTAAAAAAAATAATTGTTGTCCACATATTAGGGAGGCTTGTTTTATTTTTGTATTTAATCTATCTTGGAAACCTACAGATACATAAAAGCACTTAACAATAAAGTTGCTTCATTCAACTAGTTGTGTAATACATTCTACAAAGGCTTTTATCAGCAGCATATTTTAAAGCCAATTTTAGTATGCTTTCGGAAACAAAGCTTGTGATAAATATCTCCCTTGGCTTTTCAAAAGGTAGGCTATAGGCTTATACAGAAGAAATCTCACTTCAGCAATAATCTTTACTAACTCTGGTTATGTAATCTACTTGGCCTCTAATGTATTTTGGCCTCGATGGGCTTTATTTTGGCTTTGAATTAAGAGATAATGAACATATGTACTTGATACTGAATAATTAAATAAATATATGTGGTTACAGCTCCACTTTGCAACAGTATACACATCTGCTATTAATCAAAAAATCATGAAAACCAGGACCAGGCTGTTATATGCTGTTCATTAGTGTCCACACAAATGTAATTTTATTGCTGTGTCTGGTCTGATATTCATTTGTAATGCTTTCTGGAAAATAATTTTTAAATAGAGTGAAAAGTAGAAGATGGGCTTCATTTTAACTGGGAGGGAAGTAAAACAAGTAAACATATATTAAGTTTTCAAGATGTCAAAATTTCTTATGCCAGGAAAATAAAAATATCTCAAACTGATAATCAGGTTAGACATACAAACCATTTTATACAAGTACACTTTATACATTTTTATTACAACCCAAAGCATTTAATTTCTTTGATTAGGTAAGAATAAAACAACAAATCTTTCAAAATATCCACAAGCCCCTAATGGTATGTACACTCAATCTGAGTCCAGTTTTCCATAATGAACATGTTCAGAAATGTTTAGTTTCAATAAATCTGAAGGGATCAAATTTCACCCTTTACAAGATGTAATTACATACAAAGGTGACTAATTAAGACATTTAGACTCGAGCCATAAAAACTAAGTGACCTAGATCTATACTAGATCATAAATCACGTCATGATCCTTGAAGTTACTTGTATAATCCTACCCATAATTAAAATAAGTCATTAATATACATATTAGTAAGTATGAATAATTCTCAACTATCATGCACATGGTACATGTAAGAATAGGCAATATTTTACAAGACTAGTGCTCTAACCCCTGAGCTATGGAGCCAACACAAGAATAGGCAATATTTTAAAACACAGAAGTTAGAATTTCTATTCTGGTAATTTGGTAAAAAGGTAACCAGAAAATACTTCTTTTACAAAACATATAGAACTACTGGTTAATCTTTTTATTTCATTTGCACATACACACAAAATAAAATATACAAACACCCCTTTAAATGTAGCACTTAACATATCAAGAAAGCAGGAGAAATCTTCTGAGACCAAAAATGAACAAGAAAGTAAAAAGGAGAACATGGCTGGGCGCGGTGGCTCACGCCTGTAATCCCAGCAATTTGGGAGGCCAAGGCTGGTGGATCACAAGTTTAGGAGGTCGGGATGAGCCTGGCCAATATGTTCTCTACTAAAAATACAAAAATTAGCCAGGCGTGGTGGCGGGCACCTATTGTCCCAGCTACTCAGAAGGCTGATGCAGGAGAATAGCCTGAACCCAGGAGGCAGAGGTTGCAATAAGCCAAGATCGCACCACTGCCCTCCAGCCTGAATGACGACGACGCTGGATTTTCTGATCTCAGAAACTGAGGAACTTCTGTTCCAATGGCAAAGCAGGGAACATCTTGGCACACAAGAAACAATGTTAGAAGTAAGATTCCTGAACAAAGCATGGACTCTCAAACAACAATGGAGTACAAAGATCTGCCCACTGGCAAAAGAAGGCAAGGAAGCTTTTTTGTCTTGTCCTAGTCTCTGAAAAGGTACGAAAGATCACCGGAGACTTCATAATCATAAGACTGCCCATAGGTTTAGAGTTTGATTTATTCTATCCACATAGTACAGAAACTTCCAACTCCAGAACTTAAATATAGAAAATGACTTCTGCTTCAATAAGAAAATGGTAACATTTGATAACTCATTTACCAAAACTCAAACTAAACAGGGAACAGTGTAGACTACACAGTCTATAGTCCCAGAAGTTTTGAGATCAGACCAGGAAACAGTGTTTTTGTTTTGTTTTTTATTTTGTGTGTTTAAAAAAAAAAAAAAACTCAGGCTGAGTGGCACAGTGGCTCATGCCTGTAATCCCAACACTTTGGGAGGCTGAGGTGGGCAGATTACTTGAGCCCACGAATTCAAGTCCAGCCTGGGCAACATGGCGAAACCCTGTCTCTATAAAAGATACAAAAATTAGCCAGACATGGTGGCACACACCCGTAGTCTTAGCTACTTGGGAGGCTGGGATGGGAGGATTTATTGAGCCCAGGAGGCAAAGGTTGCAGTGAGTTGAGTGCACCACTGACAGAGTGAGACCCTGCCTCAAAACAAAACAAACTCAAACTTCACACTTGGGATATGTGTAATTTACTGCATATAAATTATACTTTAAAAAGTTAAGTGGTCACTGGAAACACCACCAGGGAACTTGGCAAAAGCAACCCAAAATCTCTCTGGAGGAATATGCCCCCAGTGAAGTCACTCAGAATTCTCAAGGACAGCCTCTCTAAAGATCAGCTCACAATCCAAAACTATAAAACACTTGAGGAAACATTTAACCTTAAGCAAGAATCCAGCAGGTGTTAAAAAAAAAAAAAAAAAAGAAACAGAAGATTTCTAAGAACTTCAGAAAATTGAACAATGTGATAGAGATTACAAATATTTAAAATGATTAAAACACATAAAAGATGGAATAAAATACCTGAACAATAAAAGACATCATCAAACAATAACAGACATCCCTAATAAGAAAATACAAGAAACAATCCTAAGTGCATGCTAAAATAATCAATAGATGAGTGGTTAATAAGGACGTAGGTATTTGGCAAAGTACAAAAGGATCATCCCACAAATAACTTCAAGGACACAAGAGGAAAGAGCTCAACTTGCAAATAAAGATTAACTTTCAGGCACTAGAGTCAAAGACTAAATATTAGAACAAAAGATGCACCTAACATCTCAATTGCTCAGAAAACTTGACCATCTGAACCTACTGAATAATCTTAGCATCGCTACAATACAGGACAACTTCTGATGTGATGAATACAAAGTACTCAGTACTACCTATGAGGCATTCATGACAAAATGTTAAATCTGTCTCTAATCAAGTCTTCAAATCTAATTTCATTTTCTAAGAAATACAGGGGAATAAAAATAAATCAAATACCACAATAATTTGTTAGAAAATAAAAAATCCAGGACACTCTATAGGACAGCTGACCCAGTCTTTTCAATTAAGTCAACAGGGTAGAGATAAAAAGGGAAAGGGGAAGACCAACTCAACTGCTCTAAAAAACCACATGCAACTTGTAAACCTTGTAAAACTTGTTTGGATCCTGATTTCAAATAAACCAACTATAAAGCAACATTTCTGAAACTACTATAGATATCTGAATATGCACAGACTAATTTATAACGTTAAAGAACTGTTCATTGCAAAGTGTGTGAAAGACAATGGCATTATGATTCTAGAAAAAAAGCATTTTTAGAGATGCAAAATAAAGTATTTACAAGGTGTCAACGTGTGAATCTGCTTTAAAATATCTCAGCTTAAAAAAAAAAAAAAAAAAAAAAAAAAACAGCCTAAAGCCTACATACAAAGAGTAGTTGAATAAATTATGGTACTTCATTCACACAATGGAATACTATGCACTGGCAAAAAAGAATGAGGAAGAGCTCTATTAAATGATACAGAATGACATTCAAAATGTTGTTAAATGTTGGCCAGGTGTAGTAATCCCAGCTCTTTAGGAGGCCGGGGCGGGTGGATCACAAGGTCAGGAGTTCAAGAGCAGCCTGGCCAATATGATGAAATCCTGTCTCTACTAAAAATACAAAAATTAGCCAGGTGTAGGGGCACATGCCTGTAGTCCCAGCTACTTGGGAGGCTGAGGCAGAAGAATCACTTGAACCTGGGAGGCAGAGGTTATAGTGAGCCGAGATGGCGCCACTACACTTTATCCTTGGCAACAGAGTCAGACTCTCTGTCTCAAAAAAAAAAAGTTCAGTTTAAAAAGAACGTGCAAAGGAGCATCTACAGTATGTTACTCTTCCACGTAAGAAAAGAGGACTGTAAGAATATACACATTCACATTCTGAGAGAATGGAGGTATAATAAAAGAAAAAAGGGCCAGGCGAGGTGGCTCATGCCTGTAATCTCAGCACTTTGAGAGGCCAAGGTGAGAGGATCACAAGGTCTGGAGATCGAGACCATCCTGGCCAACATGGTGAAACTCCATCTCTACTAAAAATACAAAAAGTTAACTGGGCGTGGTGATCGGCGCCTGTAGTCCCATTTACTTAGGAGGCTGAGGAGGGAGAATCACTTGAACCTGGGAGGTGGAGGTTGCAGTGAGCCGAGATAGCACCACTGCACTCCATCCTGGGCGACAGTGAGACTCTGTATCCAAAAAAAAAAAAAATTAAATAAAAGAAAAAAGAAGATACACACATATTAACTCACTTGTACATAAAGGAATTCACAAGAAAAAGCAGAAATTATTAGGACTAAGATACCTAGAGAGAAGGGTGGAGAAAGATTGGAACAAAGGGAATGGGGGATGGGACTAGGATAGAAGGGATGGGGAAGAACACTTTTCTGAGAATAAATTTTTGTATTATTTTTAATTGAGGAACATGTCAATTGTTGCATGTAACACCAAAGTAAATTTGTTTCTCACAATGGTGGTACAGGATAGAGATTTTAAAACTCCCTTAATGTGTATACTAAGATTGAGCAAATAAGAAAATGTACCATAAATAATGAGAGCCAAGTTTCTCACCATCACAGAATAGAAGTAAATATCCCAGGTAAGAAAAGGGAGAAGGCTACTTGTTAATTCTGTAGTAGCAGATTGGAATTGGAGATAACATAAATTTGTTTTTTTTCATATAAACACATATAGAAAAGACAGAACTAGGAGTATGTGTATATACATACATCATATATTTCCAAACTCTGTCCACTGAGAGGTGCTAAATGCAATAAAAGAAAATCCAGCCAGGAACGCGGCTCACTCCTGTAATTCTATTACTTTGAGAGGCCGAGGCAGGCGGATCACCTGAGGTTAGGGGTTCGAGATTAGCCTGACCAACATGGAGAAACCCCATCTCTACTAAAAATACAAAATTAGCCAGGCATGGTGCCGCATGCCTGTAATCCCAGCTACTCAGGAGGCTGAGGCAGAAGAATCCCTGGGAGGCGGAGGTTGCGATGAGCTGAGATTGCACCACTGCACTCCAGCCTGAGCAACAAGAATGAAACTCGGTCTCAAAACAAAAAGAAAAGAAAATCTAGTAGCAAAGAGCACACCTTCCACATTTTCATTTCTAAATACCATTCTCTAATAAAAGGAGCCAGAACTCCTTGGAGAAATAGTTGATTCAAGGAGTGGAACAGAAAAAGGACACAAGGAGCCTGGACTATCCTGAGCTGCCAGAAAGTAAGAAAGTGCTTTAAAAACAAGGAGGGCCTCTAAAAATGACTCAGGAACCAACTTGAAGGAGCTCCCAGTGGTGAAATCTGCAACAATTTGAGAAGAAAATAATGACAGTATTGGATTATAACCTACAGGATAAAATAAATGCCCATGAATCCATACTAATTGTATCAGAAAAACACTTTTCCTTCTCTCAGAGTCAACATAACAGAAACCTTCTGACACCAGATTGTGGGGCAGGGGGATTCCCCATCAGCTGGGTGCCCTACAAGCCAGTTCAATTCTGACACTAACTATGTGAAGACACTAACTATGTGAAGACAAGAGTCCAAGTAATGGGCTCGGTCCTAAAAGACTGCCCCCCCCTCCAACTGCAAGCACCTGTGCTTCTGACTGGCCCCACAATCCCCTCCTCAGGTTCAATCATTTGCTAAAGTAGCTCAAGAACTCAAGGAAACACCTTATTTATATTCATCAGTTTATTGTAAAGGATATTACAAAGGATACAGACGAACAACCAGATAGAAAAGATACATAGGGAGAGATGTAGAAGAGTCACGAGTACAAGAGATTCCATCCTAGTGAAACATGAGAATGGATGTGTTCACCAACCCAGAAGCTCTCCAAAGCCCTGCAGTTCAGGGAATTTTACAGAAGCTTCTTATACAGGCATGGCTGATTATTAGCTCTGTCTCCAGCCCCTCTCCCCTTCTCAAAGGATGTGAAGTGGAGCTGAAAGTTCCAAGCTTCTAATCATGGCTTGGTCTTTCTGTTGACCAGCCCCCATCCAGAAGCCTACGAAGAGTTGCCTCCTTAGAACAAAAGACGCTCCTATCACCCAGGAAATTCCAAGGGATTAGGAATACCATGTCAGGCACTGGAGTCAAAGACCAAATATTAGAACAAAAGGTGCACCTAGCACCCCTACTGCTCAGGAAATTACAAGGGTTTTAGGAGCTCTGTGCCAAGAACGAGAGATCAAATATATTTTCACAATATCACACTAATACAAATAACTGAATAAATAAGTGAGAGAGACAGAACAGCTCTATGTTAAGGTAGAAGTCTAAATAGTAATGTGCACAGAAGGAATAATGGAGCTAGAAAAATCACCATTTGGCAAACAGCAAACACCACAGGAATAATTACTACAGGCGAAAAACATCAAGGAATGCCAAAATTTGTGGATACAAGTATGATGAGAAACAGGATAATTGCACAGCCTCAAATATTTATTGCAAGGGGAAAAACAGTAACTACAGTGAAAAAAACCTAGCAGACAAAACCATAACCAAGTGATCAAGTAACATCACCCAGGATCCACATAACGTGCCTGCTGATAGGATGCCCTGAGAAGGGCATAACATTACTTCTGTGGTATTCTTGTCAAAAATGTATAACTTTAATCAAACCATGAGAAACATCAAATAGATCCAAACTGAGGAACGTTCTACAAGTGACTGGCCGACAATCTTCAAAAATGTCCAGGTTATGAACAACACAGAAAGACTACAGAAATATCTCAGATTAGAAAAGGCCAAGGAGCTAACTAAATGCAAAATGGGATCCTGGACCACAGAAAGGACTAATGGGGAAAATGGAGAAATTCAAACATGGTCTACAGATTAGTTAACAGTATTCTATCAACATTAATTCCTGGTTAGATAACTGTTCTATGGTTACATAAAATGTCAGTATTTAGGGAAGCTGGGTAAAAGTTATACCAAAATTGTGTACAATTTTTACAACTTTTTTCCAAGTCTAAAGTTACTGATATACTGTTTTCTCTACTTTTATGTAGCTGAAATTTCTTCGTAACTTTTTAAAATGAGGGGCACAAGGAAATTTAAAAAAATTAAAATATAGTCACTGATATTAAAACCTCAATTAACATATTAAACTGCAAAATTAGGCACAGCTGAAGAAAGAATTTTTGTCATCTAGATGGCAGGTACAAAAAAAAAAACAAAAAAACAGAAAGTGGCTCAGAGAAATAATTAGACAGAAGATAAGCAAAATTAAGAGGAAAGGAACAGGAAATTAGAAAGGAACACATATCAAACAAGAGTTCCAAAGGAGACTAGAGAATGGAGGAAAATTAAGAAGAAAAATGGGTAAGAATTATCTAGAATTAACAACAAAAATGCTTAAGATTCTAGAAATATGAATCCTAAGCAAGATAAATAAAAATATATCCAAATCTAGACATAGGGTAGACAAAGCTGCAAAATATCAAAAATCAAGAGAACCTTCTAAAAACCAGAAAAATATTAAAAAGATAAAAGATAAATTACGAAGCAACACAGACTCAATCGTACCAACAAAGTCATACACCCTCAAAGGTCTGAGTGAAAATAAGCACACAGAATTCTATACTCAACTAATTATTTCAAGTATGAGGGCAAAATAAATACATTTTTAGACAAAGACCAAGAGTTAATATTAACAAGCCCTCATTGAAAGAAACATTGAAGGGCATACTTCAAACAAAAGGAAGCAGAATTCAAAGGGATTAACTGGGATGCAAACAGCAACGGCAAAATAAGAAACAGGTAGAGTGAACAAACCTAAAAACAAAACTTATTTTAAAAGGTCCTTTAAACAAAGCTACCATGTTGAATTTTTAAAGTAATTCAACTTGCAGAAAAACAAAACAAAACAAAACAAAAAACATGGCTTCATAAGATACCTTCCACAAAGAAGAAAAAAGCACCAAACATGGAATTCAAAAATCTCCACTAGGAATATAGCTCCCTCTCATTTTATTTTGAGGTCAAAGACCTTGGTTTCTTCAACCAAAGAAGGGAAGGAAGGCATTTAGCTAGAAGATCCTTAAGATTCCTTTCCAGTTCTAGGATTCAAGGGATAGAAAACAGACCTTCCCAAATTTAACAGAACATTTTTCAAAACTGTAAGTTCTTTACAGTTCAGAGCAAGATCCTTCATACAGAGGACCAGTTCTTTAAAGCAAGGTCCAGTCTGCAGCTTTAGATTTTAAATAATTGGCTATCGGCTTCTATGCAAAAGCCAATTGGAAACAGACATGACCTCAGAAAAAGAACAAAGAAAATAATGCACTGTTAAACCATTCCATTTTTAAAGTGTTAATGGAGGAAGGAAAGGCGTGGTCCAAGTGGTAGGACAATCAAAACAGTATAAAAACCAATAAGTCTAAGAGAAAATTTCTAAAAGA
Source organism: Cacajao melanocephalus (assembly GCA_963573385.1). Taxonomy (NCBI): domain Eukaryota; kingdom Metazoa; phylum Chordata; class Mammalia; order Primates; family Pitheciidae; genus Cacajao; species Cacajao melanocephalus. The sequence continues at coordinate 21,635 of CAUYLG010073956.1, read as the reverse complement.
AATATAGTATCAATTGTTACAAAAATAATAAAAACAATCACATTTTATTCCTAGTTCACAAATTAGCTGACAAACCCCTCCTTCCCCCAAATCTTAAAGATTCATTGTAATTTCTGAAGAGTGATCAACCCTGGAAGGAAAAATCTCCAAATGCAGGCAGCCTATACTCATAAAGGTACCCTATTCTTCCCCGCCCCCCTCCATTTCCAGCCACTCAGAGGAAGGTATCCTATTCTTTATCACCACCAAGTTTCAATCTTCTACTAAGGATGTATGAAACGCTCAATGATACATGCAAAGTATGCTTTTATTAAAAAGCAAAGCTATTAAAATACTATGTTATGTAAAGACATTCAGTTATACTACAAATACTCCCCTTCAAAATTCCTTCAATAAACGTGGGCTTGGAGATACAGAGCATGAAAAAGTAGACAATATAATTGAAACATTAATTTGAGACACAGTGACGGATATCATTTGATAAGAAAAAACTAAAACTGGATGAGAGTTAAGATATTTTTAAGAAAAAAGCCCTACATTAACGTTTGAGAATACAGGAACACACACACACACACACTCTTACACGCTTACACACACACACGTTTGTTGTTTTGTAATTTCCAAGGCCTTGATTCATATGCCATTCAAGCTAAACCTATAATCCAGATCTCCTGACCAGATTAGTGGTTTTTCTAACACATCACTCTTACTTTTTAGATAATGATCTCAAAAAACTCCACCTCCAAATTTATGTGAATCTACATAATCTGCCTAAAAGTAATGCTACATTTCCCACTCTCCATGCAAAAAGAATCCTTTTATGGCTGGGCCCAGTGGCTCACCCCTGTAATCCCAACTAATCCCAACACTTTGTTTTCGGAGGCTGAAGTGGTACATCACCTGAGGTCAGGATTTCAAGACGAGCCTGGCCAACACAGTGAAGCCCAGCTTCTACGAAAAATACAAAAATAGCCAGCCATGGTGGCAGGTGCCTGTAATCTCAGCTACTTGGGAGGCTGAGGCAGGAGAATTGCTTGAACCAAGGAGGCGGAGGTTGCAGTGAGCCAAGGTTGCGTCATTGCACCTCCAGCCTGGGTGACAAGAGCGAACTCCGTCTCAGAAAAAAAAAGAATCCTTTTACTTCTCAACGCATTTTTCCATTTACATAGAGTGGAACTGGAAAAAACGTTTCAACTGTGGAATAGCTCTAAAACAGGAGACCAAGAGTGATGGCATATGCAAGGCAGTAAAAACAAAATTTTAAGAATCTGTTCTATAAAAACAGAATTCTAAGTGTAACATACTTAAATCACTGACTCAAATGTGCAACTGTAAAATAAAAAATTTTAAATAGCTAGTCAGAGTTCTGTAAAATAAAAAATTTTAAATAGCTATTTAGAGTTCTTTCTTTAAATATCTCACTTTTTTTTTCTTTTTTCGAGATGGGGTCTTACTCCATCACCCAGGCTGGAGTACAGTGGCTCAGTCTCAGCTCACAGCAAACTCCACCTCCTGGGCTCAAGTGATCCTCCCACCTCAGCCTCCTGAGTAGCTCAGGACCACAGACGTGTGCCACTATGCCTGGCTAATTTTTTGTAATTTTTTGTAGAGACAGGGTTTTATCATGTTGCCCAGGCTGAACTCCTGAACTCAAGTGATTCACTCACCTTGGCCTCCTAAAGGGCTGGGATTACAGGCATGAGCCACCCCACCCAGCTAACATCTCAGTTTTTGTTGATTTATTTGTTTGTTTTGCGATGGAGATTTGCGCAGTCACCCAGGCTGGAGTGCAGTGGCGCAATCTTGGCTCACTGCAACTTCCACCTCCTAGGTTCAAGCCTCAGTCGCCAGAGTAGCTGGGATTACCGGCGCCCGTCACCACACCCAGCTAATTTTTTTTTTTTTTTTTTTTTGTATTTTTAGTAGAAACGGGGTTTCACCATGTTAACTAGGATGGTCTCAATCTCCTGACCTCATGATCCACCCACCTCACCCTCCCAAGGTGCTGGGATTACAGGTGTGAGCCACCAGGCCTGGCCTATATCTCAGTTTTTAAACTTAAAACAATGTCAAAACTGAAAGAAACCCATGATTATTTAGACATGAGAAAACTGGGATCCAAGACAATGAAGTAACTTGTTGGTAAATAATAGAGCTAGGTATAACATAAAAGAAGCTCCAGTTAACGTATTTTTATAAAATACGATAGTGATAACTTTGTTGAAAAAAACTAAGAACTAAAAATCTTAATTATGTTTTAAATAAACATTTATAATCAAAGTCACACTCATTTGGAATTCATAGGAGACCATGCTAAAATTTTCATTTGCTTAAAAAATGCTCTCTTCTAAAAAGAAAAGCTAGTAAGACTGTAAGACAAAATATTATTTTCCTTTAACTTTAAAACTTAAAAGTTGGGCCGGGGCGGTGGCTCACATCTGCAGTCCCAGCGCTTTGGGAGGCCGAGGCTGGCGGATCACGAGGTCAAGAGAACGAGACCATCCTGGCCAACATGGTGAAACTCTGTCTCTACTAAAAATACAAAAATTAGCTGGGCGTGGTGGTGGGTGCCTGTAGTCCTATTTATACTCCGGAGTCTGAGGCAGGAGAATCGTTTGAACCCGGGAGGCAGGGGTTGCAGTGAGCCAAGACCATGCCACTGTACTCCAGCCTGGGTCACAGAGTGAGACTCCAACTCAAAAAAATAAATAAATAAATAATAAAAATACATGTTTTTAAACTATAAATACCATTCAAAGCTGTTTAGTATAAATTCACTTCAAATTGAATCACTAAAGTTTAACTTTTTAAAAAACATCTAAAATGATTTGGAATATGAAAAGATCCTAAGTGAACAAAAAAAAACACCCTTAAACCCGACGCAGGTCCTCAACATCAGCAAGATTAGTACAGTTGCTTAGCATGGTAACTGTGGAATCAGATTTAGGGGCTCCAGCATAAGAAGCAGCCACACAGGAATCACCTCTACTCACTATAACATAACACTACTGTTTGCTGTAACTATGGTTGCTCATTTCTGTAACCATTTCATACACATATCTTTCCATTCCTTAGTCTGAAATGTACACTGCTAGTCACTATTATAAGAAAAAAAAAATCTCAGGCTAATATAATAGAGGCCAAATTTAGAGAGAGGAATAAAAATCTTCCTTCAGTCTAGGCTAAATGGACTGATTACACAAAGAACTCCATACATCCAAAAGCACACAGATGTCTGCACTAGTTCCCAGGGCTCAAACAATACCAGTCATTCAATAGCTTTCCTTTTACGTAAGTTGCTGTGAGAAAGCTCAGTCAGCTCTTGTGAACCTCATAATCCAGGATCCTGGAACTCTGAAAAGTCTACATTTTTCCTCAGCACTGTTTTCATGTACTTTGTCTGGAATTCAAACTTCGTATTTCCCCCAAAAAATAAATTCGGAAATCATCTCTTCTGTTTGACAAATGATGTACTCTACCTATAACTACTTTTCAACTAAAACCACAATCCATGATACAAATCTAAGATCATTAACTCTGAGAGATTATCTGATGAATGTATTTTTCAGTGTTGGAGTTTAAAATATAATTTTAAATACGCTCAATCATACATGTATCAAATGTATATATACCATTTGACCGGATTCTATTTGTTTCCAGTTGCATTGTTTTCAAAATAGCCATGACACAAAATGACTTCTCAAAAATTAAAAGAAATTTTGAGAGAAGGACTGTTAAGGGTGGGGGAGGGGGCTAAATTCTCTCTCTCTCTCTCTCTCTCTCTCTCTCTCTCTCTCTCTCTCTCTCCTGCTCTCCCCTCCTCTGTCTCCCACATTAACCACACACACCAAAAACAATAAAAAACATTTCACTGGGTGTTTGACCAAGCCTTTAGTCCACAGAAAAAAAGAGGTATTCTTCACCGAACCACCTTCAGAAGCTAAATAACACTATTTTCTACCTTCAAAGTACAGGACTGCTGATTCTTCCAATAACCTTTTTTATCAGCTAAGCCTTTGGTGAATTCTCACATTCAATATTGAGAAGTAATAAGGATAAATTAAAGCCACAGAAATTCTAAAGTATATTTTAATCGAATGGCAAAATTACTTCAGAAGATACTTATCAGACCTGCTACCCAGAAGTAAAGCTCATTAGATTCGGAGGACAAAATGAAAATGACTAATTTACTCACAAAACTGTTAGATCCTGAGAGTCAAGAGGATCTATATACACACATTCAGTTCCCTTTAATAAGGTATTATCATATAATCATTAATCTCTTATAGAAATGATCAAGATGTGATTCCAAAATTTGGTAATGAAGCTCGTAAGAGCTCTTGTGGCCCTTTTCACATTCTTCCTCTCTTCACATACATGTGACATAATGCAAACAAACATGCTTTGAAGAAGAAAAAGTTGTCTCTCCAAAGTTTTCTGTCCTTAAACAGTAAATCCTTAAAGATAAACCAAACCCCCTCTCTCCCCAACCAGAGTACAAAATGCAGAACTCTGACCATAATAACCATTTAATGGATATTTAAGTTTCAATCATCACTCTTGTAAGATTGAACTTGTCTAGAAGAAAAAGAGGGGAAAAAGAGCTTTATCTTTTCACCAACGTATTCCTCCCTAATGACCACTAAAAGCACCAAAATTCTATGTGTTCTACAAAGCAGTAACCTCAGAAACCTTCAACACCCCCTGAGCCTTACAAACTCTGTTAGCAAAACACAAACTCTATTTCTCAAAAATATCTAAAAAGTTCTCAGCAACCAAATTCTTTGACCACTACAGTTACATCTGAGACCTCCTCCTCAGGACACCCAATCCTTTTTCCTGCCATCAGAGCCACTACGATATCTCCTGGTGCTTTAAGAGCACCATCTTGCTTCAACAAACACCTTTTAATTCCACTCTAAAATATACATATTTGTATTTCCAAACATCTCCCTCTAAATTTTCACTATACTACTGCCCACGTTATTCTTTACAGTCAAATCAGTCTTTCTACAACATGGCATCCCGTTCAACCTCTATAACCAAATCAGGCCTAATATCAAGATAAAGAAGCACATATAAACCCTTCTTCCATTCTTCCCAAGTTCTCATTTATTACATAAAAAGAATTCACTCCTTTCTATAAATGAGTTTTAAAGCATTCTAATACAATTGAAAGCTAAAGAAAACAATAATTATCCACAAGTTATTTACCCTTCTATTTTAACCAAATATTAGTAAGTTGTTTCAAGTTCATGTTCAGTTACCTAAACGTAGTCATGATAGACTGGCCATAACAGTTTATTCAATAAAGAAGTATCACAGGTGGCTCACGCCTACAATCCCAGAACTTTGAGGCGCCAAGGTGGGTGGATCACAAGGTCAGGAGTTCGAGACCAGCCTTAGCTAAGACAGTAAAACCCTGTATCTACTAAAAATACAAAAATTAGCTGGGCACAGTGGTGGGCACCTGTAATCCCAGCTACTAGGGAGGCTGAGGCAGGAGAATCGCTTGAACCCAGGAGGCGGAGGTTGCAGTGAACCAAGATCGTGCCACTGCACTCTAGCCTGGGCAACACAGCAAGACTCCATCTCAAAAAAAAAAAAAAGAAAGAAAGAAAGAAAGAAAGAAAGAACTGCACTGTAGCCTGGTAAACATAGCAATACTCCATCTCAAAAAAAAAAAAAAAAGAAATATCACAAAATGGTATATACTAATAGTAGAAATGAGGCATAATGAGCGATGTGGGGATACAGCTCACACTTTATAATGAGATTTACTCAGAACCTTAAATTTTCTTTCACATTAGAAAATAAACCTTCAGGCGGCCGGGTGCGGTGGCTCACACCTGTAATCCTAGCACTTTGGGAGGCCGAGGTAGATGGATCACCTGAAGTCAGGAGTTCAATAAAATAAACCTTTATTGCAAATACATGTTTAGCTACCTAGAAATGAGTTATTTAATAACTTTTATTTTTCATTCAATGCTGATATATTAAATAACACTTCAGAGTGTAACATAAAAAACTAGTATCACAATATCATTGTGTATATAAGATCTAGATTAGTCTATCTCATCTTGAGCTATCAAATACTACTCTTGTTTTCATTCCTTCTTCTCTCCCTTCAAATTATCTTCTGATATCACAAAAAATAAATACTAAAGTAAACCCAAGAAATATAAATATGGCTATTCTATAAGTACAATTAGAAACCCAAAACAATTTATAGAAACGCTAAAAACACAACACCCTGGGCACAGTGGCTCACTTTGTAATCGCAGCACTCTGGGAGGCCAAGGCAGGAAGATTGATCGCTTGAGCCCAGGAGTTCAAGATCAGCCTGGGCAATATGGTGAAATTCCATCTCTACAGGAAAAAAATGTTTTTGAGACCAAGTCTCATTCTGTTGCCCAGGCTGGATTGCAATGGTGCAATCTCAGCCACTGCAACCTCTGCCTCCCAGGTTCAAGTGACTTTCGTGCCTCAGCCACCCAAGTAGCTGGGATTACAGACGTGCATCACCATGCCTGGCTAACAAAAAAATTGTTTCAGTTAGTCGGGCATGATGGCACACACCTGAAGTCCCAGCTATTTGACAGGCTGAAATGGGAGGATAGCTTCAGCCTGGGAGCTTGACAGTGCAGTGAGTTATGATTCCATCACTACACTCCAGCCTGGGTGACAGAGCAAGACCCTGTCAAAAAATAATAACAACAACACAACATAACTTTCCACATTCAAGTCTACTCAACAAAGAAGCCCAAAGAATCTAAAATTCCCATTTTCTCATAGGGGTCAGGGTAGTTTATGTCAGTGGAGAAAAACCAAAAGAAGGTACGATGATCTTTGTACACTGTACAAAAACTTACCCACTTGTAGGATCTAAGGCAATAGCTCTGGGTTGATCCAACTCTTGCCAAAACAAAACTTTTCGTAAAGATCCATCTAAATTAGAAACTTCAATCCGATTAGTTTCGGAATCTGTCCAGTACAATTTTTCTCCAAGCCAATCACATGCCAGCCCATCGGGGGACAATATTCCAGAAACAACAACACGCTGTACACTCTCAGTTTTGTTAAATTCTGTTTGTTTAATGGCTTCTTCGCTGACATCACTCCAGTATATCAAGCCATGACCAAACACAAAGTCCACCGCAGCTGCATCCTCCAAGCCTCCAACTACAATCGTAGCATTCTCTTTGCCATTTGTAGCATCAACCAATCGCAAGTCCCGTCTGTTTGCATAAAGCAACAAAGGGGCCGCTAGAACAAAAAAAGAAAAATATGTAAGTGAAAAGGAAGAAAAGGTATTTGTTCTTATAAACTGGGTTTCGAATCAGAATTAGTGAGCAAAGACTGTCAAAAGTAAGAAAAAGGTAAATAAATCAGTAGGAGACCATCTAAAATTCTTTTACACACAAAATATTATTTTTGCAGCATTTAAAAAATAAAACACAGCAAAAGGGGGAACCATATCCACCAGGATAGTCTTCTCTTGTTAAAATAATTCAGATAAAATTTTAAAGCCTGGCTATACCAAGAACTGGCAAGGATGTGGAGCTACTAGAACACTCGTACTCTAATAGGGCGAATGTAAAAATGGTACAGCCAATTGCGAAAACAATTCAGCAGTTTCCTAAAAGGTTAAACATACAACCTACTGAATAATCCAAGGCAACAGCTAGGTATTGCCTATTCCAAATCTAGATATTTACTCAAGAGAAACAAAAACATATGTCAATACAAAGACTTGTATGCAAATGCTCATAGCAATTTATTTGTAATAATCCAAACTGGAATCAACCCAAATGTCATCAACAGACTAATGGATAAAAAACTGTGATACTTCCATACAAAGAAAGTAATGAACGATTTGTACATGAAAAATGGCTAAATCTCAAAATAATTTAGAGTGAAAGAAGCCAGGCCAAAACAAAGATATATATTGCATGGCTCCCATCTATATAAACTTTTGCAAAAGGCAAACTAGTCTATTATGACACAAAGCAGATCAATGGTTGTCTCAAGATAGGGAGAGAGGGTGTAAAAGAATGAGGAGGATTAAAAAGGGGCATGAGCAAACTTCTGAGGGTAAAGAGCTATATTATCGATAATAATGATGGTTCCAGAGGTATATACAGGTTCAAACTTATTAAATTTTATACCTAAGCAAAACTTACTGTGTATCAATTATACCTTAATAAAACTGTTACAGTCTGAGAGAAACAGTTATTAGTAAAACTACTTCCTTCTGTTCTATGTTACTACTAAAATTACCTTTGAAAAGACCCAAGGGCAGGCACAGTGGCTCACGCCTGTAATCCCAGCTCTTTGGGAGTCTGAGGCAGGCAGATCACTAGGTCAGGAGTTCAAGACCACACTGGCCAATATGGTGAAACCCCATCTCTACTAAAAATACAAAAATTAGCTGGGTGTGGTGGCGCGCACCTGTAGTCCCAGTTTCTTGGGAAGCTGAGGTAGAAAAATCACTTGAACCCGGGAGCGGAGGCTGCAATGAGCCGAGATTGAGCCACTGCACTCCGGCCTGGGTGGCAGAGCAAGACTCCATCTCAAAAAAGAAACAAAAAAAAGGAAAATACCCAAAACTAAATATAAAGCCAATCTTACAGAAATAACATTTAACTTTGAGAAAGTTGAGGCTGTTGGGAGTGGGGTAGTATAAATTCCATGCTTTTTGTTTTTGTTAAGTATCTATTCCAAGCTTCTGATATTTACTTTCCTAGTATCAAGCAGCAATTAAAAACCTAGAGTACCATGTCCCATAGAACTTTCTGTGATGATGGAGATAGTTCTGTGCATAACATGCAGTCACATGCAGCTATGGAGCACGTGAAATGTGGCTAGTGTGACTAATAAATTTTTAATTTTATTTACTCTATTTTTTTTATTACATGGAGTTTCACTCCTGTTGCCCAGGCTGGAGTGCAATGGCACAATCTCGGCTCACTGCAGCCTCCACCTCCTGGGTTCAAGTGATTCTCCTGCCTCAGCCTCCCGAGTAGCTGGGATTACAGGTAGCTACCACTACATCTGGCTAATTTTTTGTATTTTCACTAGAGGCAGGGTTTTGCCATGTTGGCCAGCCTGGTCTCAAACTCCTGGCCTCAGGTGATCCGCCCACCTCAGCCTCCTAAAGTGCTGGGATTACAGGTATGAGCCACCCCCCCCACCCCAATTTTATATAATCTTAATTCATTCCCATTTAAATAGACAAGTGTGGCTACTGGTAGTAATGGACAGCACACATCTAGAGGCTGGAATGCAAACATAGATCAGGCAGCAAAAGTAAGACCAAGCCAGTCACGGTGGCTCATGCCTATAATGCCAACACTTTGGGAGGCTGAAGCAGGAGGACTGTTTGAGCCAGGAGACCAGCCTACGCAACACATGGAGACTTCATTACTACAAAAAAAAATTAATTTAAAAACATTAGCCAGGCATAATGGTGCACGCCTGTAGTCCCAGGTACTCAGGAGACTAAAATGGAAGGATTACTGAGCCCAGGAGTTTAAGGCTGCAGTGAGCTATGATCACACCACTGCGCCCCAGCCTGGGTGACGGAGGGAGACTCTGTCTCAAAAAAAAAAAAAAAAAAAAAAAGAGTGAGTTATGATGCAATGATCTACATGATCTTCTTTCATAATTACTTACTAAAGGTCTAAAACTGTGTCATCTGAAGCCGAGCCCAAGTACCGTTTAGAAGTAACCATTCCCCATTTTTCAAGAAATTACTCCAATGTCAAAAAAGCATAAGAAAAAAGTGATGTTTACACTACGGATTGTGAAACAGAGTTACAAATGTATACTATTTTCATCTATAGGTACCACATAAACTTCCCTAAGCTTACAACCAACCTTCTTGGTCAAAAACAAATTGGCAGACAGCTTTTTTCTTTTCAGACTGAATTTCGCTTTTTTTTTTTTTTTGAGACAGAGTCTTGGTCTGTCGCCAGGCTGGAGCACAGTGGCGCAGTCTCGGCTCACTGCAACCTCCGCCTCCCAGGTTCAAGAGATTCTTCCGCCTCAGCCACCCGAGTAGCTGGGACTACAGGCACGTGCCAAACACCCGGCTAATTTTTGTATTTTTAGCAGAGACGGGGTTTCACCATGTTGGCCAGGATGGTCACAAACTCCTGAGCTCAGGTCATCTACCTACCTCAGCCTCTCAAAGTGCTGGGATTACAGGCATGAGCCACCGTACCCAGCTGGCAGACAGCTTTTTTAAAAGGTGACTAACCAATCTTTCTGTTTATTCTGTGTATCTGCTGCAGCTATTAGCAAATTCATAAATTTCCCTAACAGTCATTTTTAACTCATTTCAGACCTTCACACATCACACTGATTTATCAGTCCCCACAGAGCCCGCTATACTGAGTCTCTCATACTATGGGCCGAATGTAAACATCATTAAATAAAGGTCCCTACTAGTGAAGCATACAATGCTAAGTGCTGCATAAGGCTAAGGAATACCCACAAAACACTTAAAATTTAAAATCCAAGTGTGATAATAATCTAATATTTATTGGGCACCTTCTTTATGGCACTATCCTTGGAAAACTGTATCAAAGTTATATGACATTAGGTGGCAGCAAAATGTGTTTCATGGCCTTCAAGTTAAACTTTAACACTTCTACATGTACTGACTATTTTTGATCTACAAAATCCAAAGACGTTTTCTAGTCATTTAAGACCTCAAAAGTGTTCTGAGTCTCCTCTCCCTCCCAAAAACGAGTAAAGGAGGCAAATTTATCTTTAAGATAGCAGTACTAGTTACAACTGAGGATTTGTAAAGGACTGTACATAAATCTGTTGTGCATAAACCACACTACTGAAAGGAAATCCCAGGGTTCATCCTGTCCAACCAACCCTTCTGATGCTTGAATACTTTCTATTATTATATTGTCACCAGTATCTGTTCAGCAACATATTAAACGGGATATCCCATAGGTATAATTTGATTTGTAACATTGTTTTTATCTACCAAAGAGATACACTGAATCCACACACTTGCCCCCTGGAACACGCCAGTAGCTTCCATTTCAGAGAGCTTACTTTCTGACTGTCTAGTACTCAGATAATCCAAATAATCACCATCACTTCTCTTTAGGGAAACAGTCACAGTGCTCAGGAGTCTTTGTTATCCTTTATTAAACTCCTGGGCAATTTTCTCTAGCAGCCTTTCTAAACTTTTTCTACTTTTAAAGACTAATTTCCAGCCGGGCATGGTGGCTCATGCCTGTAATCCCAGCACTTTGGGAAGCTGAGGCGGGCAGATCACCTGACATTGGGAGTTCAAGACTAGCCTAACCAACATAGAGAAACCCTGTTTCTACTAAAATTACAAAATTAGCTGGGCATGGTGGTACATGCCTGTAATCCCAGCTAGTCGGGAGACCAGGGCAGGAGAATTGCTTGAACCCAGGAGGCAGAGGCTGCTGTGAACCAAGATCACGCCATTGCACTCCAGTGTGGGCCACAAGAGGAAAAACTCCATCTCAAAAACAAAAACAAAACAAAAAGACTAATTTCCATGCCCTGAACCCTTCATTCTGAGACCATCTCAAAACACCCTCAGTGAAGCAAGAAACAAGGTAAATGTCATATATCCCCAACATCTTAATTTATACCTCTCAAAATTTTCTCTCCAACCATATTCTCTTATCTTGTCCTCAGTCTCAAATGACAAGATGACTTTCCTCCTGAGGCTAAAGCAGTACTTTTGGTTCAGACTCCTTACCTCCTCTCTACAACTTAGCTCTCAATTGTTCTGTATTTCTTGTTATTTTCAATGGTTTATGCCAGGTTCCTTGCTATCAAAAACTTTTGTTTAATAACCCTAACCTTGCTACCAAAAGAATAACTATATTTCTACTAACTGCAAAATCTTATAACACTGGTATATGTATTTCATACTACCATTCATTAGCTATTGCTCTTTCATCTAACTTCTTACCCATCACTCAATTGCAAGTGCTTTCTCTAAATCTTTATAACCAAACCAATGGCCTTTTCTCAGTCCTTATTCTTGACATCTCTAGAACATTCAATGCTGTTGACTATATTCCTACCTATATAGAATGTTCTCCTAAAACAATACTACCTATTATTCTTGTTTGTCTTGTTTCAAACCTTCCACTTCCTATATAGAGGTATCCCCAGACTCTCTGTTGTTCCTAAATGAGAGTATAGAAAATTTAAGTTCACAAGCAACAGCGAAGCAAGGTGGCAGCCACCACAAGCTGAGAGAAAAAGTCACTAGTAATTTCCGACTGCTGGAAGAACTCAAAGGCGGCCAGAAAGAAGTAGGAGATGGCACAGTTAGCTGAGGTCTAGATGGTGATGAAGACAAGACACTTAAAAGACGGACACGGATGATAACTGGGCCTCCAAGAAGAATTTATGAAAACTGAACATACAGCCTTAAAATAGAATGTGGACCTAAATACCCAGAAGCGTCCCCCTTTGTAAGATTTGTAACAAAAATTAATATAACTGGAGTTAATAGTTCTGATGGAGTGGTGGACCCAAGAGCCATCCAGTATTAGCAAAATGGCAGAATTCATAGCATAAAAGTTGTCCTGCATGAGCTTCAGCGCCTCAGCCGCCTGAAGGGCAGTGTCACAGCAATTAACCAAAAGAAAAACCACAGGCCCTTCCCCTTTTCCTCCCCAGTTCAATTTAAACAGTCTTCATGTTCCACAGTAGTAAATTTTCTAGATACATTTTGTAGACCTCAAGTACTGGAAAGGAGGCTCCCAGTCAAAGGAAATTTATCTTAAGATACTGTAAATGATAAAAATTTTTTGTCATCTTAAATATATATGTTGTGCTATAGTCTTACTGACTACAGACTTTGCCATTGTGGAACTAATTCAGTTTGGTATCTTCAAAAATAGCAAAATTTAACTAAAGACAATTTAGAACTTCAATGTCCTCTTGAGAAACTTGAGATCTCCCCAAGCTGTACCACCTAAGCCTCTCCCCTCCCATCATTCCCCACTCTTCCTTTTTTTACCACCTTAAACCTTCCCTTCAGCTCTCTTGAATCCTTTGATCTATCACCCTTCAATATGTGCTACCTCCTCAAGCATCTATCCACCCCATCACACCTTTCCCTTCCTCAACTCCCTACAGTCACTCAAGCTTTAGGCTCTCCATTCTCCATTGGGGACTCACGAGCTGGAAAGAGGCTGGATCTCTTAGGCACCCAGACAAACTTTGGAGACACCCATTAAGTAGGACACTCAGTCTTTCTTTAGTCCCTCATTCAAAATTTAGTCCACAATCTCCATAAGGTTACACATCAAAGCAAAGGAAATTTTAAAGGTCTCCTTCACAAATATTCGTGAGAAACTTCAAGCCTCATGTTGATTGGGCAGGTAACCTCAATTTACCCCATTTCCTAAAAATCACAATCTGATAAAAATGTAAAGGTGAGGGAGGACAAAAGCTAGCTCTTCTCCATAAACTACAAATGAGTTCAAACTTTCAAAGTGAGGTATGAGCTATTTGTGTCTGTCTACATATGTATACACGTACATATAATATTTTCCCACCTACAAATGGTATTACCAATCAAATTATAAAACCCCTTAAAAGAGCTCCGTTGTAATTGCTTTGAAGATAAATACGTGATTACATAAATTTTCCTAGGATTTCCAGAAATTAAGAAAATTAAACTCCTTATAGTTTCAAAAGTATTTTTATAGAAACTAACCAAAATATTTTTAGAATCTACGTTAATGTGAATTTAGGTAAATCTCTGGAAAAGGAGAGTAGCTGAATATTGCTGGTTTAATTATGTCTTCTGAGTTACTGGCAGTTAAGTATTAAACAAGCATACATTCTTACTCTTGCATATGTTCTTGCTGAACTGTTACAGGTTTACTGATCGAATACACAAGCATTACATCTGGTTTGCTTTCAGATGAAGTGAATAACTAAATTTTATTTCAACAGTAATTATGTTTTGTAATAAGCCAACTTGAAAATAGTTTCTAAAATCTTTGGTAACTTAAAACCTTAGACTAAGTCAATTCATGGATATCCATTAAATACCCAGATCATCTCTACACAAAATAGAACACCGAAGCATAATTTCAAGTTTATAGAGTTTTTTGCCTCTTATTTTTATAGTAGTGAGACACCATATCTAAGAGTCTATCAATAAACAGCCCGGGCGTGGTGGCTCACACCTGTAATCCTAGCACTTTGGGAGGCCAAGGCGGGCATATCACTTGAGCCCAGAAGTTTAAGACCAGCCTAGGCAACATGGTGAAACGCCACCTCTACTAAAAATACAAGTTAGTTGGGCATGGTGTTATGTCCCTGTAGTACCAGCTACTCAGCAGTGTGAGGCAGGAGGATGGCTTGAGACCAGGAAGTCGAGGCTGCAGTGAGCTGTGATAATGCCACTGCACTCCAGCCTGGGCATTCATGAAAAGCGCTTTTTTTTTTTTTTTTTTTTTTAGACGGACTCTTGCTCTGTCACCCAGGCTGGAGTGCAGTGGCGCAATGTCTACTCACTGCAACCTCCACCTCCCAGGTTCAAGCAATTCTCCTGCCTCAGCCTCCTGAGTAGCTAGGACTACAAGCATGTGCCACCACGCCCAGCTAACTTTTGTATTTTTAGTAGAGACAGGGTTTCACCATGTTGGCCAGGATAGTCTCAATCTCCTGGCCTCGTGATCTGCCTGCCTTGGCCTCCCAAAGTGCTGGAATTATAGACATGAGCCACCGTACCTGGCTGAAAAGGAAATCTTATCTGCCATGGTCAAAATCGGCTTTCCTTTTTTTTTTTTTTTTTTTTTTTTTTAAGACAGAGTCTTGCTCTGTCATTCAGGCCAGAGTGCAGAGGTGCTCACCGTAACCTCTGCCTCCTGGGTTCACGTGATTCTCCTGCCTCAGCCTCCCAAGTAGCTGGGACTACAGATATCCTCCACCACGCTGGGCTAATTTTTGTATTTTTAGTAGACGCAAGTCTTCACCATGTTGGCCAGGCTGGTCTCAAACTCCTAACCTCAAATGAACCACCCACCTCGGCCTCCCAATGTGCTGGCATAACAGGCGTGAACTACTGCACCTAGCCTGATTTTTTTTTCTTTTTTGGAGACAGAGTGTCACTGTCACCCAGGCTGTGTTGTACAGTGGCACAATGTCAGCTTAACACAACCTCCACCTCCCAAGTTCCAGTGATTCTCCTGCCTCAGTCTCCTGAGTAGCTGGTTTTACAGGCTCCTGCCACCATGCCCTGCTAAGTTTTTTGCATTTTTAGTAGAGACAGGGTTTTGCCATGTTGGCCAGGCTGGTCTTGAACTGCTGACCTCAAGTGATTCACCCTCCTCAGCCTCCCAAAGTGCAGAGATTACAAGCGTGAGCCACTGTGCCTAGCCAAAGCCAGCTAAGATTTGATGGGTTTATTTGTAAGATTTTTTAAAGTGCTTATCAAATATTATAGCTATGTATAGCTAGATTTTCGTTTTCTCTGTTAAAATGACCATTTTTCTTTGATTATTAGTCTGCTTTTAATAAAGAGGTTATTGGCCAGGCACGGTGGCTCACACCTGTAATCCCAGCACTTTGGGAGGCCAAGGTGGGCAGATCATGAGGTCAAGAGATCAAGACCATCCCACCCAACACGGTGAAACCCCGTCTCTACTAAAAATACCAAAAAAATTAGCCAGGCGTGGTGGCAGGCACCTGTAATCCCAGCTGCTCAGGAGCCTGAGGTAGGAGAATAGCTTGAACCTGGGAGGCAGAGGTTACAGTGAGCCAAGATCACACCATTGCACTCCAACCTGGGCAACAGAGCGAAACTCTGTCTCAAAAAAATGAAAAGAGGTGATTAAAAGTTCTTCTTTGCTTTCTGAATAATCTCCCTAGAAGGCAAAGATTCTGTGTCTTACCAGAATTTCCTGTGCTTGATACTAACTTTGTCATGTCCTTAATTACTTAAACCAGTATTCACACTCTTGAAAGGGGTAAGGTTCTTTACCATCGCATTACTTCCTATGTGTACTTTTTTCAATTTTTTTTTTTTTAAAGACAAGATCTCACTCTGTTGTCCAGGCAGGAGTACAGTGGCACAATCATGGCTCATTGCAGTGGCACGATCATAGCTCACTGCAGCCTCAAACTCCTTGGCTCAAACAATCCTCCTGCCTCAGCCTCCTGAGTAGCTAGGACTAAAGGCATGTAATCTTACTCCCAGCTAATTTTTTAATTTTTGTAGAAACAGGATGCCATCATATTGCCTAGGCTGGTCTCAAACTCCTGGCCTCAAGCAATTCTCCCATCTTGGCCTCCCAAAGCACTGGGATTACAGGCATGGGCCACTGCACTAAACTAAAATCTTTTTTTTTTTTTTGGTCATTTTAAAATATGTAGCCAAGTATTTTTTTTCCATAGTGGTCCATGATCCCATTTAATCAAATGTTCAAACCTCCTAAATGATGCCTTTTGCATCAACAACTGTCTTTTAGATTTCTTACAAAAATCACAATTTCCTTTACCTTGTAAAAGAGAGATGTTAAATATAATAGTTTATTTGATCAAATGTTATGGGTCATATGGAAAGCACTGTCAAAGCACAAGAGACTTACCCTCCCTAAGTTAAATGTGTATAGGTAAAATATTATTAATATGAATTTCTAAAGTTCTATGACGGTATAAAGCTCCTAGAAATTCATCAATGCCCTCATTGTTCATGTCTATTAATCAGAGTTCTGGTGCTGCTTTGCTTGGTATTAGACAACAGTATAATGTCATCAGTCATAATTTCAGGGATTTTTTTTTGCCTTAATGTTAACTTTGTCATAATTTGACTTCTTTAATTTGAATACAAGCCAGGCGCAGTGGCTCACGTCTGTAATCCCAGCACTTTGGGAGGCTGAGGTGGGCAGATCACAAGGTCAGGAGATCGAGAACATCCTGGCCAACATGGTGAAACCTGTCTCTACTAAAAATGCAAAAATCAGCTGGGTGTGGTGGCAGAAGCCTGTAATCCCAGCTATTTGGGAGGCAGGAGAATCGCTTGAACCCGGGAGGCGGAGGTTGCAGTGAGCCAAGTTTGTGCCACTGTACACCAGCCTGGCGACAGAGCGAGACTCTGTCTCAAAAAAAAAAAAAAAAAAAAAAAAAAACCTTAATATAGTATATTCTATGTAGACTGATGGTTCTCAGTTAAGAATTCACATCACTTCCTTATGGAATGATATTATATAGAAATTAAGTACCTATTCCAGATTGCTAAGTCTTTTTCCTTGATAATCTTGATACATTCTTGATATACTCTATATATGCCTGACATTCATGGGACATTACGTGTTAGGATTATGTGTCTTTAGATTTTTCCTCTGCAATGAATATACTCATCTATATTCATAAATGGCATGTGCTAGCCACTCTTCTTTAAAATAAGGTTAATTGGCTGGACACGGTGACACACACCTGTAACCCCAGCACTTTGGGAGGCCAAGGTGGGCAGATCACCTGAGGTGAGGAGTTTGAGGCGAGCCTGGCCAACACGGCGAAACCCTGTCTCTACTGAAAATACAAAAATTAGCCAGGCGTGGCACGTGCCTGTAATCCCAGCTACCTGGGAGGCTGAGGCAGGAGAATCACTGGAACCCAGGAGGCGGAGGTTGCAGTGAGCCAAGCGCGCCACTAAACTCCAGTCTAGGTGACACAGCAAGGCCCTGTCTCAAAAATAATAATAATAATAATAATAAGGTTCATCATTATGCTTA
This sequence comes from Cacajao melanocephalus, assembly GCA_963573385.1. Taxonomy (NCBI): domain Eukaryota; kingdom Metazoa; phylum Chordata; class Mammalia; order Primates; family Pitheciidae; genus Cacajao; species Cacajao melanocephalus. The sequence goes on along the minus strand of CAUYLG010073956.1, from coordinate 3,864 downwards.
TAGATATGCTTTTGCCTAACACTTTTTTGGATTGATTTTATTTTGGCTTGCATGACACAAAAATCAACCATCCTTGTCAATTTCATTATTTTTTGTAACAAATTTTCACAAGATTTTTCACTTTTAAGATTATCAGTAATAGGTTAATCATCACCATTTTAAGTCTTTTGCCATCTACAGATAGTTTTCTGCTTTACTCTGATGCATCCCTGAAAGCACTTGCAAATCAGCTACAGGCCAGAGTGCACTTGTCTTTAATAAAAAGGACTATGGGCCAGGCATGGTGGCTCACGCCTGTAATCCCAGTACTTTGGCAAGCTGAGGTGGGCATATCACTCGAGCCCAGGAGTTTGAGACCAGGCTGGGCAACTTGGCGAAACCCCTTCTCTACAAAAAAAAAAATACAAAATTAGTCAGGCGTAGTAGCCTGCACCTGTGGTCGCAGCTACTAGGAAGGCTGAGATGGAAAGATCACTTGAGCCCAGAAGGTCAAAACTGCAGTGAGCCAAGATTGTACCACTGCACTCCAGCCTGGCGACAGAGTGAGATTCTGTCTCAAATAATAATAATAATTAAGAAAGAAAGAAAAGAAAAAAGAAAAAGAAAAATGACTACGCCAGGTAACCTGAACACAGGCTTCTGATGGCATCGCTCAAATAACTCTGAGACCACACCAGTGGACTGAGTCAGGATTTCCAAACAACCAGGAGAGAAACAGATGGGTTCATGAGACTGCTAACACAGATCCAGCAAAACAAGAATTAATTACATAGGACTAAATAAACTGATGAAGGATGATTATGGGTTTCATTTAAAATATTGCTGATGCTTTAGTGTCCTATTTTCTGAATATAAAGACTCCTTTCTCATTTTTCTGAAGCTATCTGTAACTTGCAACAATGTAAGCAGACTGTGCTTTTGTAAACCAAAATAGACACTTATTTTTTTCTCCCCCCTACCCCGCTTACTCCTCCAGAATTCAAAAACTCTTGAGTATTTTTATTTTCATGGCAATACAGTTATTTGCAATGGTTCAATGAGTCTGCCTCCTAGCTGGAAACATTACTTATGCAACCAAGGCTTTGATTGGAATGCCACATTTATGTTCATTTAATCAGATATGACCAACATTTTTAAGTTACACAGTTGACTTTATAAACCAATGCTTACAGTCCTCTTAGGACAACTGGCCTGGTAACTGGCTTACAGCGTTCCTACCCTGGCAAGTGAATTACACAAGTTCACTTCCTGGGAGGCTCAAAAGTCCTAGAATCTTTTGGGAACTTCAAGACCGGAATTCACCCGGATTTGTAGGTATTGCAAGTGAAACCTGATGGTCAGTTCTTGACTTAAATAGTCTTAAGAGACAATTTAAAGTCCAATCGGATTCCTCAAAAAAACTTTCAGCAAGGCAATATTAAAAGACCTACTATATGATAAAGTATTATTATTGCTACGCCTATGTAAATAATCAGGCCAAATCTAATGAGATCAACTACTCAATGACTCTTATTCCATTGTCAACAGTAACTGATTTTGTTTTAACCAACAGGAGGACTGACCAGTGCTCATCACAATTGCCCATTACTTACTCATTGACTTGGCTTGAATAAACTTTAGTCAAGATTCTCTTCTCCCCACAAATCCCTAAACTTTGGCTTGCCCCAAGCTTCTAAAAGTAGATGCACAACTTCTTCCATCATTCTGACCATCAGCTGACTGGAGGAAAAAAAATGCTTTCCAGTTAAATAGTACTGATCATGCAATCTGCTCTCCCCTACCTATTTGGCCCCACAAAGTTCCCGGAAGCCCTGCTTACTTCTCCTATTAACAAAAGAAAAGCCTTTTTTGGTTTGATTTTGAAATGTGCTGCAGATCCTGTGGTAAGCACGTCCTTCTATTGCAAAAATTCTTTCAAATAAAGTCTCTCCTTATCTAAGTCTAGCTTTGTTTTTGCTTTTTGGATTTGGTCACTTTTTTTGTTTGTTTGTTTTTGAGACAGAGTCTCACTCTGTCACCCAGGCTGGAGTGCAGTGGTGCAATCTTATCTCACTGCAACCTCCACCTTCCAGGTTCAAGCGATTCTCCCTCTTCAGCCTCTCAAGTAGCTGGGACTACAGGGGCCACCATGCCTGGCTAGTTTTTTGTATTTTTTTTGTAGAGATGGGGTTTCAATCTGTTGTCCAGGCTGGTCTCAAACTCCTAAGCTCAAGCGATCCTCTGCCTTGGCCTTCCAAAGTGCTGGGATTACAGGCGTGACCCACTGCACCTTGGCCTCAGCTTGGTTATTTACAGTATAGTACCATGATAAACCACCTATTTGCAAATGCCGAAATTAACATTAATATGTATTTCCCTCTATCAAAGTCATCAGTAGCACTTTCAAAACCACAATAAGGCCCAGGTAAAATTAGGTACATATACAAAGTCCTGCATGTAAAATTACTGTCCAGAGTACAAACAATCTGGCCTTAAATTAGTGATTCATCTTCCTGATTTATAAAACAAAGAAGCTGGCCCAGGTAGTACCTAATGCCCTTTCTATTTTCTCACTCTAGATATGAATATAGTAAAAAGGTTTAACTGCGACAGGACTATTGACAGAGCTATTCAGAAACACAAGATACTTGTAAACTATTTAGTGCTTCTCCAGCAGAAAAACAGGAACTTAAGGTATTTGTTAGGCCAAGTGCAATGGCTCATACCTGTAATCCCAGCACTTTGGAAGGCCGAGGCTGGTGAATCACTTGAGCCCAGGAATTCAAGGCCAGCCTGGGCAACATGGTGAAACCCCGTCTCTACAAAAATATAAAAACTGAGGTGGGAGGATCACCTGAGCCTGAGAAGGTCTAGGCTGCAGTGAGCAATGATTGTGCCACTACACTCCAGCCTAGGTGACAGAGACCCTGCTCAAAAAAAACAAAAAAACAAAAAACAAAACAGCAAACAAACATAGGCCAGAGTAGTGCCTCATGCCCATAATCCAAGGCGGGCAGATCACCTGAGGTCAGGAGTTCAAGACAAACATGACCAACATGGCCTAAACCCTGTCTCTACTAAAAATACAAAAATTAGCCAGCTTGGTAGCACACGCCTATAGTCCAAGCTACTCAGGAGGCTGAGGCACGAGAATCATTTGAACCCAGGAGGTGGAAGTTGCAGTGAGCAAAGATTTTGTCACTGCACTCCTGCGTGGGTGATGAAGCAAGACTATTTCCAAAAAAAAAAAAAAAAAAAAACACAGGTGTTTTTTAATATATATTTCAGTAACTTCAAAAGCTGAGATTTCAGAAATAATTTCTCAAGGTAAAGACTCCAATAATCAAACCCACACTCATTTAAAAGGATTGAATATATCCATACAATGAAATATTATTCAGCTATTAAAAGGAATGACTACTGACACATGCAACAACATGAACAAACCTTGAAAATGTGCTAAGTGAAAGACGCTAGACACAAAAGGCCACATATTTTATTCCATTTATATGAAATACCCAGATTATAAACTCAGGCAAATCCATAGAGACAGAAAGTAAATTCACGGTTACCAGAGCATGAGGGAAGGGAGAAATAGGAAGTGTATGGGTTTTAGGGAGCTGGGGGGAGGGGCAGGTAATAATTGTTCTGGAATGAGATAGTGGTGATGTTGTACAACCCTGTGAGTATACTAAAAGCCACTGAATTAGACACTGTAAAATGGAGATTTTTTTACTGTATGTGTATTGTATCTCCAAAAAACTTTGTTTAAAAAAGTACTTGATATTTAATACCCATTTTTAGACTGCATTCTAGCCTGGGCAATAGAACAAGAATCCCGTTCTCTCTCCCTCTTTCTCTTCTTCTTTCTTTCTCTCTTACATT